>JBBPBX010044284.1:14582-27525 GCA_038048925.1 Garcialebias charrua | reverse complement strand
TTACTTTGAGATGGTCAAAGCCGACATCTTAGGTTGCCATGCGTTGATTGTTTTCGGGCCGAGCAGCGCGGGCCACCGCAGCTGCTCCAGGCCTGTGTTAGCTAGCTGGCTAGCTTCTGCTAGCCAAGCCATGAGCTAGTGTTGGAGCGGCGGCGCGATCAATCTGCAGCTCCTGCTCCAGCCGCTGCTCCAGCCTGAGACGTCCACAGAGCTATTCCAGCTAGTAATTAATCCACATGATGCGATCCTGGTCACCAGTGTTCAAAAGGCCGGCTCCCGTGTTAGCTCCAGTGTTAGCTCTGGAGCTAGCCAGGCCGGAGGTGTAGCCAGGCCGGCCGGAGGTGTTCGCACGGCGGCCTGGCACGATCGGCGATAAATCCGCTCCTGCCTGAGACATCCACAAAGTTCACAGAGACGTTTCCAGCTAGTAATTAATCCATATGAAGCCATCCTGGTCACCAGTCTTCGTCCAGCTCTCGGCAGCTAACCTAAGATGGCGTCCGGTCCGGTGTTCTACATTAATTTGTGACCGGAGACCCCAGTGACTGAACCTTAAATAGCGTCCGGTGTTCTACATTAATTTGTGACCGTGTAAACTGAAGACCTACTTCCTGTTTCCCAAAATTGCTCAAAAATTGCTCAAAAATGATCAGAAATGATCTTTTTTATCATAATTATTATTTATAAAGCCTTTAAAACAACCAGAGCTGCAACAAAGTGATGTACACATGAAATTAAGAACATTTAAACACAAAAAAAAAAAAAAAAAAAAAATATATATATTTTTTTTTTTTTAATTCATATTTTTATTAAATATGATATGTTCGTAAGTCCCGTGGTTCGCAGGTCGATGGGGTCGTAGGTCGGGGGTTACCTGTAATTGTTTTTAAGTGTTGATGTTGTGAAATTTGTGTTAAAGTCCTCCCGTGCACGCTCCTGCGCCCACCATTTGGCAGCCCATTGATTTTTGGCACAACACTGGCCCACATTTCCAGGTGGTCAGTGGTGATGGTGTTGTTGTAGTTCTGCAGGTCAGGGGCGTTTCACTTTGGGACAAATTGAGATCACTGATTGGTCAGTTGCTGACGAGCCTGCTGGATTGATTGACAGGTGGTGTAGCGGATCAGACTTGTGCAAAAAAAATAAATCTGATTTTACTGACCTGTTTAAGACTGTCATCATTTATTCCATATTTATTTCAAATGTATTCAATATTTTGGTGAATTTAAAGTTTGAGAACTGAGTTTTCTTACAAAATCCTAATTATGTTTTTTTTTTTTTTTTTGTTATGTTTTCAGGGGTGCTGGGTTAAAATTTAGGGGTGCTACAGATAAAAGGTTGGATCCAGTGGTGGCACATGAACGCTAGGGAGCGCTAAAGCACTAATCTGCTTACAGTGGACCTAAACTTTTTGTCAGCGTTTTTGTGGTTTGACTAACTTTTATAATTCATAAGCGGATTTGTGCTATTTTTATTTAAAATGCAGTACTGCTAATAACTAATTATCTATCAGTAAAAAACAGTGCTGGGCACCGCTAATTAAAAAATTAGTTCCACAATTTCTAAAACGCTTATTAATTTTTTTAGGTCCACAATTTCAAAAGCACAAATGTCTTATGAAAATTAGGGGAAGCTAATCTAATCCGCTATTTATATATTTCTATATTATATATATATATATATATATATATATATATATATATATATATATATATTTATATATAGCCGGCAGCGTTATCAATATTTGCACTACACTGCCAACTGAAAAGTAACAAAAATGATCCTAAAAGGATGAAATTACAAAAATCAAAGGATTTATTTAATACTTTACGTACATATATTCTATTCGGCCACGAAATTAACAAAAAATAGAATGATCTTTTAATCCCTAAAACCACGTTTAAATCTCAAATACACGGGTGTGTCGCCACCGCATTTATACATAAAAGTAACCCAAATACATGAAACTAACGACTCGCCGTCGAATGGTCGACACAAAACACACAATAAAATCATCCGGCCACGTTAATTTGGCTTGAAACAGCGGGGTTCTCTACGGATTTATCCATTAGTAACCCAGCACTACCAACAGGCAGACACAGAGTTAGCGTCTATAGGTAGTCAACAGATTTAATGAAAAGTAACTAAAATACATAAAAATAACGACTCACCGTCAAATGGTCGACACAAAACCCTCAATAAACTCCTCCGGCCACGTTAATTTGGCTTGAAACAGCGGGGTTCTCTACGGATTTATCCAAGTACCCAGCACAAACAGTAGCCACAGAATTAGCCCCCGAGTTCACCTCTGAGTGACCCGGAAGATGTCAAGATGGAATAGTCCATTTTTAGTAGGGGGATAAAGAAATCGACCGTTTTTTTTATTGCGTATTTAATGATCGTTTTCATCGTAACTATAATTATTTTTATGTTAAATGTACATTAACAAGCAGGATCAATGTTAGTGATGTAGGTGACTGCACGGGGCGAGGCGGGGCCGGGGCCACTGCTGAAATGGGACCCCCAGGCATTTACCTACATGGTAGATCCGAGTCTGTTCTCAGCTCTGCCCCCCTCCCCCTCACACCCTTCCTCCTCTCTGCTGTTTACGGTGGGGAAAAAGGTAAAACAAGCAGCATAAGAGCTTGTAAATAAGTTTATTGGTTTTTACTGATAGATAATTAGTTATTAGCGGTACTGCATTTTAAATAAAAATAGCACAAATCCGCTTATGAATTATAAAAGTTAGTCAATTCACAAAAACGCTGACAAAAAGTTTAGGTCCACTGTAAGCGGATTAGCGCTTTAGCGCTACCTAGCGTTCATTTGCCCACCACTGGTAAAAACCAATAAACTTATTTAGAGGCTCTTATTCTGGCTCTGTTACTGCTAGTTTTACCTTTTTCGCCACCGTAAAGAGCAGAGAGGAGGGAGGGTTGGAGGGAGAGCAGAGCGGAAAACAGACTCGGATCTACCATGTAGGCAAATGATGCCGTTGCCTGGGGATCCCAATCAGCATGGGGCCCCGCCGCGCCCCGGCCAGTCACCTACATCCCTAACATTGATCCTGCTTGTTAATGTACATTTAACATAAAAATAATTATAGTTACGATGAAAACGATCATTAAATACGCAATAAAAAAAACGGTCGATTTCTTTATCCCCCTACTAAAAATGGACTATTCCATCTTGACATCTTCCGGGTCAGAGGTGAACTCAGGGGCTAATTCTGTGGCTAGCTGTTTGTGCTGGGTACTTGGATAAATCCGCAGAGAACCCCGCTGTTTCAAGCCAAATTAACGTGGCCGGAGGATTTTATTGTGTGTTTTGTGTCGACCATTCGACGGTGAGTCGTTAGTTTTATGTATTTGGGTTACTTTTATGTATAAATGCGGTGGCGACACACCCGTGTATTTGAGATTTAAAAGTGGTTTTAGGGATTAAAAGATCATTCTATTTTTTGTTGATTTCGTGGCCGAATAGAATATATGTACGTAAAGTATTAAATAAATCCTTTGATTTTTGTAATTTCATCCTTTTAGGATCATTTTTGTTACTTTTCAGTTGGCAGTGTAGTGCAAATATTGCATAACGCTGCCGGCTATATATAAATATATATATATATATATAAATGTATAAACAGCGGATTAGATTAGCTTCCCCTAATTTTCACAAGACATTTGTGCTTTTGAAATTGTGGACCTAAAAAAATTAATAAGCGTTTTAGAAATTGTGGAACTAATTTTTGGATTAGCGCTGCCCAGCACTGGTTGGATCTCTTTTGGCAAGAAACTAAAGTCTGTCTGTTAGCAAAATATCTAGTGAACAAATGGACAGATTTTAAAGTTACTCTCAGAACTTAATCACTTAATGTACGACTGATTTATTTTTTAGAATCAACCCAATCCAAGACGTCTGCCGCTGATCAACATTATAGCACAAATATGGCTATAATGTGGCATTTTACAGACGGTGAGCTGAAATTTGATGAGGTAGGAACTGACAGTAAATCGCACCCATACTCTTAAGTGCTAACTGATCATAAAATACCATATTTTCTGGCATATAAGTCGCAGTTTTTTGTATAGATTTATCAGTCCTGCGACTTATATGCCAAAGCGTTATACCGTTATTTTTCCATATTCATAATGCAATTTTTGACTAACGCTTTAAATTTCTAAGAACTGCAACAACGAGTCCTCCCGTGCATGCTCGTTTCACTCAGTTGGTGCAGGCGGAGGAACGCTGGAGAGCTAGCGGCTCCGGCTGCAACGGCTGAATGTATGGATGGAACCATGCCGCCCAGGTGAAGTTAAGTTGGTTTTATCATTAAATAAATGCTTAATAAATGCGATAAATCCCCCTATTCAAAAAGGGGGACCGTAGAGTGGGTTCCAACTCAGTGGGATCACACTCTTAAGCCTCCCTGGTAAGGTCTATTCAGGGGTTCTGGAGAGGAGGGTCCGTCGGATAGTCGAACCTCGGATTCAGGAGGAGCAGTGTGGTTTTCGTGCTGGTCGTGGAACACTGGACCAGCTCTACACCCTCAGCAGGGTCCTGGAGGGTGCGTGGGAGTTTGCCCAACCAGTTTACATGTGCTTTGTGGACTTGGAGAAGGCATTCGACCGCGTCCCTCGGGGGGTTCTGTGGGGGGTACTCCGGGAGTATGGGGTACCAGGCCCTTTGATATGGGCTGTTAGGTCCCTGTACGACCGGTGTCAGAGCTTGGTCCGCATTGCCGGCAGTAAGTCAGGCTCGTTTCCAGTGAGAGTTGGACTCCGCCAAGGTTGCCCTTTGTCACCGATTCTGTTCATAACTTTTATGGACAGAATTTCTAGGCGCAGCCAAGGTGTTGAGAGGATCCGTTTTGGTGGCCTTAGAATCGCTTCTCTGTTTTTTGCAGATGATGTGGTCCTATTGGCTTCATCAGGTCGTGATCTACAGCTTTCGCTGGAGCGGTTTGCAGCCGAGTGTGATGCGGCCGGGATGAGGATCAGTTCCTCCAAATCCGAGGCCATGGTCTTGAGCCGGAAAAGGGTAGCATGCCCTCTCCAGGTCGGGGAGGAGGTCCTGCCCCAAGTGGAGGAGTTTAAGTATCTCGGGGTCTTGTTCACGAATGAGGGAAAACTGGAGCGTGAGATCGATAGGCGGATAGGTGCAGCGTCTGCAGTGAAGCGGGCGCTGTACCGGTCTGTCGTGGTGAAGAGAGAGCTGAGTCAAAAGGCAAAGCTCTCAATTTACCGATCGATCTACGTTCCCACCCTCATCTATGGTCATGAGCTTTGGGTTATGACCGAAAGAACGAGATCTCGGATACAAGGGCTAAAATGAGTTTTCTCCACAGGGTGTCTGGACTCTCCCTTAGAGATAGGGTGAGAAGCTCAGTCATCCAGGAGGGACTCGGAGTAGAGCTGCTGCTTCTCCACATCGAGAGGAGCCAGTTGAGGTGGCTCGAGCATCTGGTTAGGATGCCTCCTGGACGCCTCCCTGGTGAGGTGTTCCGGGCATGTCCCACCGGGAGGAGACCCAGAGGAAGACCCAGGAAACACTAGCCTGGTTAAAACCAGACCCTTGTCCTTCACTTCGCTTCGTACTAGGGTCTGGACTTTCTCCATTGAGAAACGATTCTTGCTGGAGGCGTGGCCTCTGCCTGAGGAACAAAACCATTGGATCTTAGAAAAATTTTGAACAGGGAAAGCATTCTGCTCCCTCCCCCTCTGTGCTCTGCTGAACTTGACATCTGCTCCGCCTCCTGCTGCATTTTCTCTGGCTGCCGCTGCAAATTCTGTGTTTATATGTTAATAAAACGTTAAAAAAAAAAACATGTAGCGCTGGTCCAGCACACCAGAAGACCAGAAAATATGCAGGGACTCGGGCAGCAACGTAAAACCCTAGTTTAATTCTCTCGTGACAACCTCAGTCATTTCCTTATTCTTTGCACTCAGCGGAGAGAGAGGAGGAGGAGGAGGGAGCGATCACTTGACTTTTGGCAAAAAAACAAAAGAAAACTCCAGATAAGGGATTAAGAAGGGGAAATTAATACATTTGTGTCACATATAAAACAGTCCTGCATCGCTTTGCATCGCTTTGAATGAGAACATGCGGATGCTCGCTGGCTGCGCGCTGGGACAGGTGGGGGCGTGGGTTAGGGGCCAAAAACTCCGCCCCTTCTGTTCTCTGATTGGTCCGGTCAAAAATCAGCCGGAGAAATCGTTGTCTATGGGAGAAGTCCCAGACTGAGCAGTGAAGGGAAATGAGAATTGAGCGAAGCTGTGCAGGAAGGCGAGGGCCAGGCTAAGGAAACGCTGGAGGGACTATGTTTCTCGGCTGGCCTGGGAACGCCTTGGAGGAGCTGGCCCAAGTTGCTGGGGAGAGGGAAGTCTGGGCCTCCCTACTTAGGCTACTACCCCCGCGACCCGACCCCAGATAAGCGTAAGACAATGGATGGATGGATGGATGGATGGATAAATGCGACGGGCCAGCAGTGATGCATAATAAATGCAACTTATACCCCAAAGAGACTAATACAGTACAGGATATGTTTTTTCCTCTTCATTATGCTTTTTTGACTGATACGACGTACACTCCGGAGTTAATTATACGCCGGAAAATACAGTATATGAAAATATTGCATGAGGTGTGTTTGTGTAAAAGGTTGATTGAAATGGCTACAACTTTCCTCAACAAGATGATTTTAATATAAATGGATGATGTGCACTCCTTTAAAGAGTGCTATGCTTTTTGTCTCGGTTTCTTTCTATCTTCCTGTTTTAAAGTCGGCTTTCATATATTTGCTTCATCTCTTGTTCTGTTCTGACCTTCCTCCTTCATTTGGGTTTAGTTTGTCTCTGTTTTATTTCACATTTGAATCTGGTCTTTTTGTTTTTCGTGGAGTTGATTTGCTTTGGGTGACCTGGCCCCTGCCTTGCTGCGTTCTCAGTTTTGTTCTATTTTGAGTTTTAAAACCTTTTAGTGCACCATTCTCCTGCGAGTTCTGCATTTTGGCTGCTCCCTCTCTGACACTTGACACATGCCAGTAATACTTAACATTCAGAGACCAGACAGGAGCTGACTAGACTAAGTATATTTTATAAAGATTTTGTTCACAAAGAAAAAAACATTAAGATTTTAGAAGTAAGTGAATTTACTGCTAATTTACTAATGAGAAGCTTACAAAGAGATGATATTTAATCCCTATATTTACCAGTGTCATTAAAAAGGCTGCATCTCTTTTGGAGGAAGTTCTGCTTTAGTTCAACAGATGTTGTCTAAAGGTGCAGATGTGGAATACAGGATGCCTGAGCTGGCTTTACTCAAAATGTCTGACATAAGTGAGATCAAAACAGAACTATTGTCAAACAACATATTTTTTCTGTTATTGTAAACATAATTTAATCTGCAGCTCATTAATACAATTTATTGTGTCATGTGGTATGTTGTGCATGGAAGAACAAAATTCTGTTTCTTCTTGTTCTTTCATCTTTTCCTTCTTCGGGGGTCTCCACATCGAGCCATCCTCCTCCATCTCTGTCCTCTGCATCCCCTGTCCTCACTCCAGCTACCTCCATGTCCTCTAAGTGCATCCATATACAATATCCACATATAACCACTGTCCTTCCTCTGGACATGTCCAAACCACTGTCCCTCCTCTGGACATGTCCAAACCACTGTCCCTCCTCTGGACATGTCCAAACCACTGTCCCTCCTCTGGACATGTCCAAACCACTGTCCCTCCTCTGGACATGTCCAAACCATCTCAGCCTGATCTCTCTAACTTTATCTCCCAGTTGTTCAACATGTGCTGTACCTCTGATGATCTCATTCCTAATCTTATCCATCCTTATCACTCCTAAGGAGAAACTGTCCAGAAGACCTGACTGACCATTATAGGATTTTGTACCTGGATGATTGAGCATGAACTTTGTTGTCTTGAACCACTTTGGCTGTGGCTGCCTGCCTGGGAGGAGTCGACGGGGGACAGGACAGCCCTCAGAAACCATCTTATCACCAGCAAACTGTTTGGTCCACTAAAGGAGTGTACTGCTTAGTGGGGGAAACAGTTTACTTGGGACTGCTCAGACTGAAGAAGTCCTCTGGATAGAGGGCGAAGGGTCTTTCCACAAACAAGAAACTGTCCAGATGACCTGATTGACCGTTATTGGATTTTGTACCTGGATGATTGAGCATGAACTTTGAGGACACTCCTGAGGAGAACCTCAACATCTTCATTTCTGCCACTTCCAGTTTTGTCTCCTGTCTTTTTGTCCATGTCTATGTCTCCAGAACATACATCATAGCTGGTCTCACCGCTGTTTTGTAAACTTTTCTTTTGACCTTTGCTGACACCCTTTTGTCACAAATCACTCCTGAAACTTTTCTCTTGCCTGGACTCTCTTCTTCACTTCTTTACCACACTTTATTTCCTGGACAGTTGACCCCAAGTCCTTGAAGTCCTGCACCTTTGTGACCTCTGATGCTTGTAGCCTCACTGTTCCCCCTTCTCCCTCTCATTCACACACATGTACTCTGTCTTACTACGGCTGACTTTCATTCCTTCATGCACCTCTCCAAGGTCTCTTCCACCTGTTCCCTGTTCTCACCACAGATCACAATGTCATCTGCAAACATGGGGATTCCTGTCTGACCTCATCTATCTCAAAATAGCAATGACTTTTATTGTGGGAACTCTAAAAAAAGTAAAAAAATATATTAACAATGACTCTGCCCCTGAATTTTCCTTGTATTGTTGCCTGTATGGAATGTGCTAAACGCCATTGCAGTATTTTAGATGCGCAACTTTCCAGCCAATTACGGGCCTTAAAGGTTTTCAATTAGTCGGGCTGTGGACTGATTCTGGATGTTCAATAACTCTCAGCCTGTCGATTGACACGAAGGGCCGCACAGTTTACACAAACTGAAAACTCGATACAGAACCCACTCATGGTTTTTACACACAACCTGTTTATCTGTCAATCAATCCATCGGCCTGTGTTAGGCCTCTCACACACACACACACACACATGCAGCCCTGGGTGCAGGTTTAATAGACTAATACAGTCTCAACTCTTCTCCCATGCAGTGTGTCACAGCATATTATCCCAATTTCAGATCACAGCAAGTGTGATTTAGACACACACACTGTATGTAGTACTCTCTCACACACACACACACACATACACACACACACACAGAGCCATCACAGCAGTCGTCAGTTAGATTTGGTTCTTTTGAAGCGGAGCAGAAGTGCAGTAATGTCGCAGCCTTGGGCGACAGACTGCTAGCACCCTGACACCCATATTACTCCCTCCTCCTCCCCCCCTCCTCCCCTCACCAACCTGCCCGCCTACTTCCAACGCCATCTTCCTCTTCCTCACTGAAACACACACTCTAATGCAGACTGTCATGGCACATCTGGCTCCAAACTCCTTCTCGGGATGTGTTTTTACGATCTTCTCCTCAGGAAATGAGAGCAGTTCTCTCTGCAGCTCTGAGCGGGGGATGAACCGGGGGCGGTGGGGTGGAGGTTTCTTTCTACACATCTATTGTCAGCAATAATGTCTCCAAGTGTTTTTACTACTCAGTTCAAAGTCTTAAATGCCTTTTTTTGGGCAATGTTTTCATATGAACGAACAAAGAATCACTTTGCGTTTAAAACCAGTCCATCTCATGAACACAGGAGTTCACAAATTACCTCATCGAATATTAAAGACTTTCTGACTCGTTGACTTTGTCAAAAATTGTTAGATCCTTCTTTGTTTATTGATCCAAAGCACCAACTCTGAGTTTGACAAAGGTAATTACAGTTGTAAATGGAAGGCAGACGGTTCATCTTGACAGGGCCTGAGCTGTTTCTGTATAAGCTTTGACAGCAGAGACAAACGTTGTCATTTCTTATTTCTGCCATGTTCCACCATGAACTGTTTCTACTTGTATCTCAGTTTTGGACGTAAGTTGGACCCGGGACTGCAGAACCGAACATGAGAAGTTAAAAAATAAAAACAACGACAACTTTAGTTTAAACCAGGGGTGTCAAACATAAGGCCCGCGGGCCGAAACCGGCCCGCAGGGGGGTTTAGTCGGCCCGAGGATAAATCTGAATTATAAAAAAAAAAAGAATAAACGTTATTTTCTTAAAAATCTGCAGTTCCTATGTTGTCCGCTAGAGGTGCTGATTTTTAGTCAGTTCCTATGTTGTCCTACTCAAACACAGTGCTATCCACAGTATTCCTACGTCCCATGACGCTTTGCGCGAAATGTGCACACGACTTCCGGTTGACCGGAAACACCGTTTGTTTACATGCGAGTAATACAGTTGAAGACAGTCCAAACTTTGTTGTTTTAGTTCATTAAAAATGTGGGAACACCACTCGTTTTGTTAAAAGAGGAGGGACAAATAAAAAGAAATTACAGATGTTACCTGATCGCGCAGACATAATTTAAAAATACATAAATAGCGAACGCGTTTGCTCCGGCCTCTCGGCTAAGGTTTGTTAGCAGCTATCTCGGCTAAAAATACCGGTCGCGTCTGAGATCTATCGTTTTAAGACAGTAAATCTTCCAAAACTCTCATTAATAAACCCTCCCTGAATAAAAAGAAATTACAGATGTTACCTGATCGCGCAGACACAGCCATAGAGAAGGATGCAGGAACACTCTTTCTTTGTTTTGGGTCCGTGTTGAAAACACTGTTGTTTTAGCCAAAGATTTAGCTTGGTCCGGTTGTTGGTGCAGCCGCGAACAGCACAGCAGGTACCTGAACCCCGGTAGGACATTTCAGTAAACGTTCCGTTTAAACAAAAGCTGTGTTTGCTCCGATAAAATGAATGAAAATAACTTTCAAAAACACCCGCAATCCATACTCGCCTATGGAATAAAGGCACTTCCGGTGTCGGACAGGAAGTACAATGCACATTCGCTTCTACAGTGACACCCCCAAGAATACTGTGGATAGGAACAGAGGTGCTGTGTTTTAGTCAGTTCAATCGCTTTACCCGTGTTTACATGTATATATGATATCTATGGCTTTACCCGCTTTTTCTCTTGGAACGGAGAGTCTGACACCCTCATCAGCGGAATGTCCTGGTCAAAAAAGAGAAAAGTGGACACAGAGTGTCAGATTTTTCAAGAAAAATTGACTTCTTCCTATAAAACTGTTTGTTGACTAAATGTTTTAAAACGTTGTGCAATGCCTGTGATCAGTTTTTTAATGTGTTTTGTCTTAAATAAATGTTAAACTGAGTAAAAGTGTAAAATGACAATTAATTTAATGTAAAGATTTTCATAATTTATTTCTTCTTTGCACTAATACAAAAAAAAAGTGGACTTACTGTTCGTTCTATGTAATTTTGGAATGAGTTTACTGGTCTGGCCCACTTGAGATCAGATTAAGCTGAATGCGGCCCCCAGATCAATATTAGTTTGACACCCCTGGTTTAAACAATAAACAAAATTATTTCAAGGCAGCAAATAAAACTCATAAAAACAACTCAAGGAGAAGCACAAGGAGAAGCACAAAGACCTTAACAAGGACAAGACGTGACATGAGAACTGGTCGTGCTCAGCTGAAAACGGAGTGAAGACGAAAAAACGAAATAAGCTGCTGCTCTTGAGGAGGTGTCTGCAGCTGGGACAGATGAACAGGGTGCAGGTGTGGTCAGTGAACTGGGTGCAGGTGTGGTCAATGAACTGGGTGAAGGTGCAACATGTGAACAGGATTCAGGTGCAGTATGTGAAGTGGTTGCAGGTGCAGCATGTGAACAGGGTGCAGGTGCAGCATGTGAACAGGGTGCAGGTGCAGCATGTGAACAGGATTCAGGTGCATCATGTGAACAGGATTCAGGTGCAGCATGTGAACAGGGTGCAGGTGCAGCATGTGAACAGGATTCAGGTGCAGCATGTGAACAGGATTCAGGTGCAACATGTGAACAGGATTCAGGTGCAGTATGTGAAGTGGTTGCAGGTGCAGCATGTGAACAGGGTGCAGGTGCAACATGTGAACAGGATTCAGGTGCAGTATGTGAAGTGGTTGCAGGTGCAGCATGTGAACAGGATTCAGGTGCAGCATGTGAACAGGGTGCAGGTGCAGCATGTGAACAGGATTCAGGTGCATCATGTGAACAGGGTGCAGGTGCAGCATGTGAACAGGATTCAGGTGCAGCATGTGAACAGGATTCAGGTGCAGCATGTGAACAGGATTCAGGTGCATCATGTGAACAGGGTGCAGGTGCAGCATGTGATTTGGGTGCAGGTGCAACATGTGAAAAGGATTCAGGTGCAGCATGTGAACAGGATTTGGGTGCAGCATGTGAACAGGATTCAGGTGCAGCATGTGAACAGGATTCAGGTGCAGCATGTGAACAGGGTGCAGGTGCATCAGGTGATCAGAATTCAGGTGCAACATGTGAACAGGGTGCAGGTGGGGCAGGTGATCAGGGTGCAGGTGCAGCATGTGAACAGGATTCAGGTGCAACAGGTGATCAGGGTGCAGGTGCAACATGTGAACAGGGTGCAGGTGCAGCAGGTGATCAGGGTGCAGGTTGGGCAGTACTGGCTGAGGGAGCTAAACACTAACTGAGGAGAAGTTATTGGTGGCCCAGAGGAAACACAAAGAACTAATCAAATGAAAACACAAGAGACACAAACATAAATAAACTTAAACATAAATCGTAAAAGCCTGAAACAAACAGATCCTGGCCCAGTCTGACATCACAAAGAGTTCATTTAAAGATGCACATCTTGAATTATTTCTTCCCTAACACTAACTTTGAGGCACAGCATGCCATCGTTATTATAAATTTAACACGTGTAGTGCACTTTTCTTTGTTTGGCAGATACAGAATGTAGAGCTAAGAAGATTTAAATGATGTGTTCACTCATCTCTTCACCCTTCTTTATTCCCAAATTAACTCTGTATCGCTGTTTTCTTGTTATATATATATATATA
>JBBPBX010044283.1:0-27525 GCA_038048925.1 Garcialebias charrua | reverse complement strand
CTATCTATCTATCTATCTATCTATCTATCTATCTATCTATCTATCTATCTATCTATCTATCTATCTATCTATCTATCTATCTATCTATCTATCTATCTATCTATCTATCTATCTATCTATCTATCTATCTATCTATCTATCTATCTATCTATCTATCTATCTATCTATCTATCTATCTATCTATCTATCTATCTATCTATCTATCTATCTATCTATCTATCTATCTATCTATCTATCTATCTATCTATCTATCTATCTATCTATCTATCTATCTATCTATCTATCTATCTATCTATCTATCTATCTATCTATCTATCTATCTATCTATCTGTCTACCTACAGTATCTTTTAAATGTTGAACTCTCATTTTAAATGTTTAGGCATGATTCAACTATTCACATGAAAATTTAAATTCAATTTCATCTAGATTTGTATTTTAATATCCTGATTTATATTTTCATCCACAACTTGCATTTTTTTCTCAGTGCTACAATGCAGCTGCATGCTAATCTCACTCTGACAGGGATAAAGATGCCAATTTCCATGTAAAAAGGTTTTCATTACAACATTATGTCTCTAGTGGTGTAAATGTGAAGTTCCACATGGCTAATAACAACCCCAATCTCCTCAGGACCCTGATCTTTTATTCAAGTCAGCCCTTGTGCAGTCCAACAAACTTCATTTATATTGCATGTCCTAGTCAGCAGTATAGAAAGATGAATTAGCATACAGAGTCGCGGACACAGTGATTACAGGCTGACAGGCGACTTACACGCCCCCTGCAAAGAGCCGAACATGTCTTCATTTTATTTTTTTCTCTGTCCTTCTATAGCCCGGAGCAGATGATACAAGGCTTTCTAATAGAGCAGAACACAGGAGAGACAAGGCGAAGGGAGCTTTAATAATGAATGGATGACATTGGTGCTGGGAGAAAGAGGCAGAGAGTAAAAGAGAGGTAAAAAGAAAAAGAAAGCTTTGATTAAAGGAGCTCTGCGGAGTATTTTAACACCAGTTAACCAGAACAAAATGTATTATGTTCAGACTATCATAGTGTTTCTGCAGAAATCAAAGGAATGATTTCATGATGAAATCATGTTAACCGGCCCAAATGTTTTACAATGGTGTCTGCTGTTATTTTTTATTCTATTTTTTACTCATGGGGCGATTGTTTCAACTAACCCATCAGAGGCCTCTAATAGTACAACGAGTTCTGTTGTTTTGACAATTTGGTCCAATTTACAAAAGTTAAAATAAGATAACTGACACAATTTAGTCAAAATAATAACAATTAAGAGCACCTTCAGCTGACCTGGTGAATACGTTCATTTTAGAGCAACCCGTTTTTTGAGACTGGTTTTATGACAGTCTCAGATTTTCGGACATTGGCTTGAACTCGGCAGTCATGGAGGTAGGTTTTGTTGTTTAATGGTGAATGTGCACAACCTATTTTTATATTTGATGTAGGTTGAAAAGCAAGAAGAGAAGATATCCTGATGCATGCTCAATAATCTAGGCAGAAAAATCTAACAAAGTTAAGTCAGGTCCTCCGGACAGATAATGAGAAAAAAAAGCTTGTTGAAACATTTCATATTTAATCCAAAAGACTTCTTCAGTCTGAGGAGCTGCAGTAAACTCAGTCTTATAAGAAGCATCTTTATCTTTAGAGACTCTACTTCCTCAGACGGCTGAGACGAGCTGGTCTGAGCAGCCCAGTTCTCACCTCCTTCTACAGGTGTGCAGTGGAGTGCATCCTGTGCTCCAGCATCAATGTGTGGCATGGAGGCTGCACAGTTGCAGAGAGGAAAGCTCTACAGAGAGTGGTGAAGGCTGCACAGAAGTCTGTTGGAGTCAGTCTCCCCACCATCACAGACATTTACACCTCCAGATGCAGAAAAAGAGCCACCTGCATCATGAAAGACCTCACTCACCCAGCACACTCACTCTTTGCCCCACTCCCCTCAGGACGGAGGTTGAGGAGCATCAAATGTAGAACCACTAGACTGAGGAACAGCTTCTACCCTGAGGCTGTTAGACTCATGAATAAATAAATAATAAGAATAAACACTGCAAAATATCACATCATGCTGATGCTGATCTGTTTTCTTGTTGCTGTGTTCATCTGTGACCATCTGCTCATAAAGACTCATGTTCGTGCTGCTGTTTATAATGATGTTTTTCTTTCCACTACATTAGGGCTTAGTGTATTACTAGTTGATGTTTCTCTTAGTTAATTCTAGATGTTATTACTGTTTTTCTCTTGCATTTGTTGTTGGATGTAACTGGGACCCCGTGTACATAATCTCGTTTTCATCACATGTACCACATGCGGTGCAAATGACAATAAAGACTCTCTGACTCTGACTCTGATCTTCTCATTGTAGATCAATCAGTTTGCTGGTGACATCCAGTACTAGCTGCTCTCATGATAGAGGAGGACCATCAGCCTAAAAATGGATTGTTAGTGCCCTGATGGTTGCTTCCTGTTCACAAGGGACTGAGTTACACTAGCAATAGCAGCATTGTAAGAGGGGGACAGTTGAACACGGAGGCCTCCACCTCTGTTTAATGATGGACGGGTTCTTTTCACAAAGATGGCCTCCTTTACTCCTCTCTCAAACCATTGATCCTCTCTATGAAGCATGTGCACATCTTCTGAAAGAGTGACTTCTGGTCTACAGATCAGTGGTGGCTGGCCAATAGAGGGTGCAAGGGTGCTGCCCCACCAATCCCCACATTACCTTGAATAAGATGTAAAAATAAATTAAAATGAAATAATTAAATACAAATATTTTGAAATGCAGCTTGATTTGTACTTCTCCCACCCTGCCGTGATGGGAGGGTGGGACTCCCGCCACAGGGCTGACATCACAGCCGTCTATCATAAAGCTCGCCTGATTGAGCCGTGGGAGCTAGAGACCATCAGCCATAGATGCTAAATGGAGCAAGATAAATTAAATAATTCAGTGAAGTCACTTAAAACAATACCTTTTGAGAGAAGAACATATCAGGAGAAACTAGAAGTGAAAGAGCTCGGACCTGCAGCCAAACATCACAATTAATCAGCAGTCCAAAGACAGAGGGAGACAGTACACTCGGTCTTTTTTCCTGGACCTGGTTAGCAACAAGGCTTGGCTAACTGCGTGTAGTGAGGCTAATTCTTTATTCTGCTTTCACTGCCTTTTCAAACATCAGGATCTGACCCAGCATGGATTAAGACAGGTATGACAAGCATTTTTCAGAAAAGGAAAAGAAGCATGAACACGGAGTCATTGAGGAATTTGCTTCTCTCAAGGATAGAAGGACAAAACGTATTCATTCATTCAACCTTTATTTATACAGGCTAGCCTCGTTGAGCCACGGGGACTCATTTACAAGAGGGACCTGTTTCACTCACAACCAGGGTCAATTTATTTCCCTTTTCCACCGGTCGGCACGGGTCGGATCAGATCGGCTCAGATCGGCTCAGTTCGGGTCGGGTCACATCTAAGTTCTGTTTCCACAGCTTTTTTGTACCCCTTCTGTGGGCGGGGTCCAGAATCCTACTCGTCTTACCACATGGTGGCAGTAGTGTTCCCTCAAGCTATTTACTAGTAGCCACCACTAGAAGAAGAACACGATAAAGGCTTTGACAGAATGTTGTGAAAGAGATGTCATGCTATAATGAGTACCTCATGAGCTGTAATTTTTAAACCCAATTCATAATCCTACCTTGTTGCCTTCTTTAAACCCATGTATTTTCCAATTTACTATTTTTACAATAAAGATGTATTAAAAACATTTTTTATTATTTAGTTATGCACAAGGTGCTTGATAAAGTTGCAAAACCATATTTGTCTGAGCTGCTTCAACCTTCCTGCCCTCCCCGATCTCAGATCAGCTGAGCAGTTGCTGCTGACAGTCCTCGAAACTAGGATGAAGCTCAGAGGTGACAGAGCGTTTGGCGTTGTTGCTCCCAGGCTGTGGAACTGTTCAGTGTCAGAGAGGCCTTCTCTCTTCCTGTTTTTAAATCTCTTTTAAAAACACACTTTTATTCCTTGGCTTTTAACACGTGATCTTATCTTTTATGGCATGTTAACACACCTGCAGTAAGACTGGTATATGTATTTATTTATTTTTGTATGCTTTTTATAGTTTTTAATTAACTTGTCTTTTATGTTATTGTACAGCACTTTGGTTGACCCTGTGGTTATTAAAATGTGCTTTATAAATAAAGTTGATTGATTTAAAACATCACACTGTGATCTTTGAAACTTTCTTCAACAGAAGAAAATCACCAGAATTCAACAACCTGTGTCGTCTTCTGGTGATTTTCTTCTGTTGACTGTAAAAGAAAAATGTGGTTAATTTAGTCCAGAAACAGTTTTTTTTTTTTTACTAACAGAATGTAATCACAGGATGTTCATATACTGACTGTAACCCGTTGGAGTTATTTGAATTAATATTCAATGTTTAATAGACATAAATGTGTCAAGCTTGCTTCATTATTTTCGCCATAGTACTTTGTAACACAAATCATGAAATACCTAAAAAACAACACCACTAATATTATCCAAATTAATATAGTGTAATCACAAGATGTCCATGTACTGACTGTAACCCGTTGGAGTTATTTGAATTAATATTCAATGTTTAATAGACATAAATGTGTCAAGCTAGCTTCATTATTTTCGCCATAGTACTTTGTAACACAAATCATGAAATACCTAAAAAACAACACCACTAATATTATCCAAATTAATACAGTGTAATCACAAGATGTCCATGTACTGACTGTAACCCGTTGGAGTTATTTGAATTAATATTCAATGTTTAATAGACATAAATATGTCAAGCTAGCTTCATTATTTTCGCCCTAGTACTTTGTAACACAAATCATGAAATACCTAAAAAAAACACACCACTGATATTATCCAAATTAATACAGTGTAATCACAAGATGTCCATGTACTGACTGTAACCCGTTGGAGTTATTTGAATTAATATTCAATGTTTTATAGACATAAATGTGTCAAGCTAGCTTCAATTTTTTTTTCGCCCTAGTACTTTGTAACACAAATCATGAAATACCTAAAAAAACCACACCACTGATATTATCCAAATTAATACAGTGTAATCACAAGATGTCCATGTACTGACTGTAACCCGTTGGAGTTATTTGAATTAATATTCAATGTTTAATAGACATAAATATGTCAAGCTAGCTTCATTATTTTCGCCATAGTACTTTGTAACACAAATCATGAAATACCTAAAAAACCACACCACTGATATTATCCAAATTAATACAGTGTAATCAAAGATGTCCATGTACTGACTGTAACCCGTTGGAGTTATTTGAATTAATATTCAATGTTTAATAGATGTAGTAATATAATGGGGGTAAGGTATTTAAACACTTACAGGGCCACCATTATTGTAATAATATAGGACTTACTGGTCAGTTTACTGAATTACCTATATTTTAGATGCGCAGGTCTGAGCAGACTTTATCTGCACAAACTTGCCACCAATTCGCAAGTTCATCCTTTTTCCGGTATTAAATTGCTTTAACTGTGACTAGGAAAAATGTAATTTCACGAGAGACTTCAACTTATGTTGGTCTACCAGAAAATAGACCTTTTATTGAAATAATCACAAAATTACAATAAACATTTGTATCGATATTAGCTCTGATTTACTAACTACGTTGACAAGAATTCAAATTAAAACAAACAGACAGTTAGGAACTTTACTGTTGGCACATTACTTAATTTCTTAATAGCTTAGGAAAAATAAGAAATAGGAGGAATGAAAGCTAAGTTAACGGAAGTTAATTATTTTGAAAAGGCAGGGTGACACTTTCCCATACAGGTCTCAGCTGGGCTTCTCACACGTTCAGAACACATCAACGCCTCGTTACCTGTTGACGATACGTCTTGGAGATAAGAGTTGAAGTTTGTGGACACTAACGGACTGTGTTGTCCAGTTCACGTCCAGATGGCTTCCGCGTGTGTGAGCTGATTCAGACGAGCAAGAAGAGCCGCTTCTCCCGGCAGGAACAGAGCCAAGCGCACTGACTTATTTTCAAAATAAAACTTCAGAAAACAAATTCTTTCATAAAATGAGTGAGTGGGTTACAGTAAGCTTTACTGTAACACCAGCTGAAACGTGGGTCTAATTGACACAATGACCGGAACGTCTCCAGCTTTTTCCAGGGAAGAAACCAAGTTCTTAGGAAGTTCTTCCCTCCGACTCTCAGAGAACTCACAGTTGTTGAGTTAGTGGTTCCCTTTGCACTCAAAGAATAAACAGGAAGTGTCCCTTTAAGAAGGGGGTGTGACTTAGTCACATACTTCCTGCTGATTGGTTGTCGTACCCCTAGAGAGGGTGTGACTTTGCAAGTGAGTGAGTTTGAGTGACAGATGATAGGGTAGACAATACATAGAAAACATACGTCAGAAGATGCAGGTGCATGTGAACAAGCCATGTACTTTGTTTTGAGAACAGATTCATTGTTTTTAGAAAGGACGGGAGACAGAAAGCAAGCTATGTCTAGCACTTTTCCTTCGTTCCAAAAACAGTTCAACAAATACGCACGGATTGTTCAGTCAACTTTAGACACTTATTCTGCATAGAGCAGACAGTTTAAAGCAAGATCATTCTGAGATGTTCTCTTAACTTTGGCATATTTAAAATATACCAGCTTAGTAAAATCATCATGAAATGACAAAACTATACTGTTGATCAATTCTGAATTAACACACATTAAAGATAAAGTTCAATCTGATTAATTGGTGTCCATTAATTCAAAATAATTGTAACACTTGTCTCCTTGAGAGCTTCAAGAAGGTGTAACACTGAGAGTTTCAGAGAGATGTGGAGAGCCCCACATCCCATACGGACATGAGAGTGCTGTATCCCTACAATGAGCATAAAGACATTGTTATGGCCATTTATACTTGGTGTCATGTAACACAGACACATTCCATTCAAGAGGTTACCTTGAATTAATTTTAAATGCCCCTTAAATCATCTCTTATGTGCAACCATGTCCAGTCAAACTCTGGTTAACTTTTCTAAACAAAGCTGTACCATTGTGTGTTAGTTAGTCATGACTTGGTTTAATTGGTTGAAATTAAAGAACAAAGACGTTTCAGGAAGAAAAAAAAGAAAAGAAAAGTACAGTTAGAAGAGCTGTTGCGTCTTAGCAAGAAGGTTGCTGATTCAAATCCAAGCCCGGGATCTTTCTGGGTGGAGTTTGCATGTTTTCTCCAGGTACTCCAGTTTTCTCCCACATACCAAAAACATGCATGTTAGGCTGATTGGTAACTCTAAATTGTCCTATAGGTGTGAGAGTGAATGGTTGTTTATCTCTTTTGTCTCTATGTGTCCCTGTGATGGACTGAAGACCTGTCCAGGGTGTCCCCCACCTCTTGCACAGTGACTGCTGGATATGGGCACAAGTGACCCCCGTGAATCTATAAATGAAGATGACATCTTATGGCTTGTTTTCATTCATTCAACCTTTATTTAAACAGATAAATCACATTGAGTTCATCCAGTTTTTAGTATTATAGACTACTAATGGAGCACAGTTTTTATAAAATCTTTAGAATTAAAATGAACTGGTTTATAGTGAGCAAAAGAACCATCAGAAAGTACATTTTGTGGTAGTTAAAGTCTTTTTACAATGATTGTCTGGTTGTTTTCAAATGAGTAAAGCACAACCACAGGACTGGAAAATAATAAAACAGAGTGGTGCTATTTTGAAAAGGAAAAAGTGGGTAAACATGAAGGTTGGATGGATGTTTAAGTGATCCATCAGCCCACAGTTCAGCTCTTCCACTGTTTGTTCATGTAATGAAAATAATAAAGCTTGGAGCTGCTGCTGTGGTATGTTTGCGATGATAAAAGATTTTTGCGTCTTCCTCTGTCTCTTCGTTGTCTCGCTGCAAGACACTACGCTGATCACTTCCTCTAATGGAAGACAAGTCAAGGGAAGAGAGGCTGCATGTCCTCTCTCATTTTCCTGGGGGCTCAGCTTCACACACAAACACAAAAACAATGCATCCAAAGTTGTTTACATTTTTTTAAAATATAAAACAATTCACATATTCCACCAAAAAGTTATCCTTATTTCTTTTAGCCCAGGCAGGCACTCCCCAGTGTTTACCCACTATCTTCCCTGGCTGATGACACCAAATCAAATGAAAACCTACAAGTCTGTATTAGCAGCTGAGGGGAGACACTAGAATCATTTGAGATCCAGCAGTTTGGTGCTTCTACTGTAAATCGAGAGACTTTGTCCCTGAGGGCCCCTCCTGGCCCCCAAGGAAAAGCATAGTCTGGTCCAGTCTGGGTCAACAGAGCTGTAAAAAGCCTAAAACTCTATAGTACTGTATAGAGAAGTGTTTAAAACTTTTTTTTTTATCACTACATAACTGTAAAACCTTATTTATGCTGAGATCATAAATAAAAAAAAGAAGAAAAAGTGTCTGGAAGGTGGGACCAAGACGTAAAATTAGGGAGGAGCTACGTCATATTTTAGTTTTGCTGCAGAGAGAAAGAAAAGGATGGAACTTGTTTTCACCTGAAGCCAAATCAGAAAATCCTTGCACCCGCATTGAAATCAGAGTTTCTCATTGAGAAAATGTTAATCTAAGGTTTTGCAGGATGGGGACGGAAGTGAATCTTCCTTTCACATGAAAACATATCTGCTCCACCTCAGGACTGTGTGGGGGACATGAGGAGATATTAAGTGCACCAGCTGTGCCTGCCAACCAACTAAAGTCCCAAATAAAGTGGCAGTAGAACTGAGCTGACTGAGGCACTGCCTCAACCTTTAGGTTAGCTGTCATTCCCCTCCTTTCATAAATGTATCTGAGGAAAGTGACCGACTTGGCATGGAACTAACGTTTTTTCCGTTGTTACCAAGAGCTTGTTGTCCTGCAGGCTTTGAAGAACCAAATGGGTTCTTTAAGGCTACTGGAAACTATGGAAGCATCATTTGCAAACACTGAGGAAGTCTCTCAGAAAACCATTCATCAGAGCCTGAAAAGGAGTTAGAAGTTTTGATAAAACCAGAGAGAAGGACCAGGAGTAGAAGATTCCTCTGATCTCCCTCCCCGATGACCCAGAAGAGCTTTCCTAAGGTTTAGTTTAGCACACAAAGCAGAGCTCTGGAGTGTCTCACATGTGAGAATAAGAAAAGATTGTTGGTGTTTGTTATTGATTGGGGTTTTTCAGACTCTAATAATCAACACTGAAGCAGAAATCTTGCATTTATTAGCTGTAAAGTAGCTTGTCTGTTTCTCAAACATACTTTAAGTGCTAACAGATTGATTGGGTCTGCGTAAGATTTTGCCATGATGTGGGATAGCATAAAATGTGTTTTTTAAGACGTGACCAAACTGATTATATAGTAAAGGTAGCAGGTGATATGCATTCCTTTAATGCTAGACCCATTTAATTACAGCAGGGTATCAAACCAAAACAGAAAAATGACACAATCCATCATTTGCCTTTAGCTGTGTTTTGTGTTCTTGGTTTAAACATTCAACCCTTGCTTTTGTTTTGTCATAAAAACATTTTTTTATTCCCTATGTCTGCCTATAGATTGTAGTCTGCATTTGGTTTTCTTATTTTTGTAACCATGGCATAAACACTCATTTAGCAAGTCTGTTTTTTTTGTTCCCAAATAAGAAAGGCTGCCAACAATAAAAATACATTTTTTCATCTGAGGATGTCTTTGATATATAATAAAAAGTATATTTATCTGTTTAGGTATCTCGAGTCTGGGCATTTCCCCATAGAACTGTTAAACTTGCTCTTGGTAAAAGTCATTATTCTGCCCAATTAATTATTGATAGTGGCTTCTTCATTATGATTTTTTTTGTTTTGCACATCACTTGAAATCCAAAGCTCAACTCACAGTGCCTGGTTACAGTTTCTAAGCAAACATTTTCTCATTTTAGCTGCTGCTCAGGGGGAATGTTTAAACCAAGTGGTCCTTTCATTATATTACAATTCATTAATGTAAATTTAGCCTCTTTGCCTAACTGCAAATGCTTTTTTACTTGTTTCGCAAAGAGACAAATGACTCCTTTCAGACAGTGTCCACTGATTAATCAACCTGTCCACCAACCTGTCATAAGTGAAACCAGTGGCTGCCAGGCTGCTTAGAAACACGAGCTGTCATGACAACTTTATTGGTTACAGATAGATGTTAAATATGTGGCGAGGAAATAATTCAAATGCATGTGAGCATGTTTTTTTTACTAAGCAGACATGTGAAATAATTCATGTCTTGTGATGCACATGCATGAGATTAAAATGTGAAGCTGTCAAGGGGAAGTGATACCCCTCCTTGTGTGGGTGCTGAGCAGGCTCCTGAAATGCAGAAGTAATTATGGCGCTCAGCGGTGCATGGAGAAAACGCAGAGAATACCTGCTCTGTAAAAGAACTCTTCAACAATGATTGTATCCATCTGTCCTGCACAATTACAGGCTGAGGAGAAGACGACACCTCTTGACTGAACACTTTAATGTGAGAAAATGGCGTCTGATTCTTCTCAGCATATCTCAGATGCATATTTTAGCTCAACATGCTGTACAGACTTTATTAACATAAAAATAAAATTATAATCCATTCTTAGTTAAAATGTGGACAGTTACGCTGTGTTGAGCCAAATGCATTGTATTTTACTTTCATAAAATGTCAGCTGTGCACAGACATGGGGAATACAAGTGCTTCTACAATTCAATTCAGTTCATTTCCATGGGACCAGGCCACAACAGAAGCTATCTCAGGGCACTGTGCAAAAACATTTTCATACACAAAATTCCATCAGCGAGGACCCACACCAGTTTGCATACCGCAAGAATCGATCAACAGAGGACGCCACCTCCTCTGTGGTCCACAATGTTCTCACCCACCTGAAGTAGATGGACTCTTATCCCCCCATGAACATAGGAAGATCTGCAGTGGAAGTGGTCTCCAGCTACAAGTACTTGGGTGTACACCTGAATGATAACCTCAGCTAGAGCAACAACACCACCAGCCTGATCAAGAAAGCTCATCAGAGACTCTACTTCCTCAGACAACTGAGGTGAGCTGGCCTGGGAAGTTCAGTCCTCACCTCCTTCTACAGGTGTGCAGTGGAGAGCATCCTGTGCTCCAGCATCAACGTGTGGCATGGAGGCTGCACAGCTGCAGAAAGAAAAGCTCTGCAGAGAGTGGTGAAGGCTGCACAGAAGATGTTGGAGTCAGTCTCCCCACCATCATAGACATCTGCACCTCCAGATGCAGGAAGAGGTCCACCTGCATCATGAAGTACCCCACTCACTCAGCACACACACTTTACCCCACTCCTCTCATACAGGAGATTGCAGAGCATTAAGTGTAGAACCACTAGACTGAGGAACAACTTCTACTCTGAAGCTGTTAGACACATAAATCCCTAATCAGAAATATTACTAATGCCACTTTAATTGGAGATTTGTCACTTTATCCATGCTGCTTATTTTTATTTAACTCATAAGCTGCTGTATTCATACCCATATGCTCACAACACTCATGTCCAGGCTGCGGTTCAATACATTATATCTTATTATATTATTATTGCTTAGCATATATCTTAGATCCTTTTATACTGTTTCTTTTTTATACTTTATTTTTTGCTATTTTTGGGTGTAACTGGGACCCTGAGTACACAATCTCATTCAACCTCATGTACCACGTGATGTGAATGACAATAAAGAACCTTGAATTCAGTTAGTAACATTATTTATCTAAGGTAGCGAGGCGATTGCAATGATTCTTCATTTTGTTGCAGTCTCCCATCCTGAGAAAGCTCAAAGGCAACAGTGGAAAGGAAAAATTCCCTCATAACCTTCAGCAGAACCAGGCTCAGGACAAGTGGTCATCTGCCTCAACTGGCTGGGGTTTGAGAGGAACAGGAAGGAGGAACAGATACAGCATGGCAAGTCCATTCCATCCTACAAAGCTATGAAGACATTCTAACGGCCCACCTACCAAGATGAGAGCCCACTACAGACCCCGGCTGGTGCATGATGCAATGCAAACTTTGTTTGATCTCTACAGTGATAGAAGCTTACAAGACTTCAGCATCTACAGTAATCTCAAAAAACATACTGTATTGCGGTATACAGGTTTTACAACTACTTGTATGATATTGTTTTTTATTGTTTGTTTGTGTGGGTTATTCGTTTGGCTAAATATGCAAAGATCTTTACTGTCACTGCCATCAGTTTGTCTGGTACTAAAATAAGACGCGTGCTTCTGAGCATCTGAGAAATTAACTTTGAATGTAGCTGTTACTTTAAATTAATTGAATGACTTCTATTGACAACAAAATAAAACATCAGTTGGTTAAAAAAGTAATTAATACTCTGAGTAGTTTTTGAAAAGAGTACTTTGTACTTTTACTTACCGGTAAGTATTTTTATAACACTAGTACATTTACTTGTAATTGAGTACAATTTTAGCAATGTAACAGTACTTGTACTTGAGTACAAATCTTCAGTACTATTTCCGACTCTGGGTACACATTTTAAAATTAGGAACATATATCACAGTGCACCTTAAAAACAACACGTAGATGATGAGTTGCTGCATGTATAACGTAAAAATAATTACACTTTATTGGTGATGAGTCATAAAGAAAAAAAAAGTCTACAGACTAAACATAATTTCCATAAAAGTAACACTGCATTATGGGAAATTACGTTTTTAAAGAATAATCTTTAACCAGCAGCCCAGAAGAAAAGAGAAGCAGAAGAAAGACCAAAGAAACACCTGTTTCAGCCACTGTGGCAACATGTGCTTCTCCAGAATAGGCCCCATCAGCCACCAGCATCCTTGCTGGCAACATGGACAGTCCCAACCCTAGATCTTCATTAGCAAAACCAGGAGAAGAAGAAGAAAAAGACAAATGCCTCACTTTTAGTCTTTTTATGACCTAACTACTTCAGAAGCCTTTATTTTAATAATTATTCACAACATTGCACTCACACAGATACTTTGCATCTTCTTTGTAGATACATCGTATTAAATTCATTTGGAGTGATTAACTCAATTAAGGCACCGCTGCAGGGCTTTTAGCTGATGTTCTTTTTCAGCAGCTGATTGAGCTTAATTTTTTTATTACTAACCTCAAAAGCACTCAGTAGAGTAATTTTATGTTGTCAGTGCACTGGGAGTTTGACTCATGCAGCTCCTGATAAGCAGAGTAGCCTTCTCCTGGTCTGTACAAGTCCATTCTTCTTTGTGTTCATGGCAGATAAGAGAAGCGGCATATTGAGTTTCTCAAATCTTACCAACAAACCTGTTATCTTTTCCAATACATGGTTTGTAAGTAAAATTATTTTTAGCTCTGAAGTCATTTACCTCTGGTTCTTCTTATGTCTTAATTTTCATAGCGTCACCTTCCATTTAAAAACAAATGTCCAAATGTTTTTCTTTTTCTTGAGTCAATGTTTTTATTCCAATTTCACCCAACAGTGGTATTTTTTCAGATACAGTATGTACTTTTATGGTACAGTATACCTGAAAGTTATGCACCATAACATCATGTTCCCTGAAGGAAGGGAACGAGGTGGAACATACTTGCTATGGGAATTGCGCCCCCACACGATTACCTGAAGGAATACATTCACGCCTTTACGGCTAGGGCGCCAACGTCGCGCCAGAGGCCCCGCCCTCTGGGTATTTAAGCGACTGACGCCCATCCATCTTTCTCCAAAATTGCACTTCACCGAGCTTTCAGCATTGAAAAGGGCCAGATATGTTGCACCTCGTTCCCTTCCTTCAGGGAACATGAGTTATGGTGCATAACTTTCAGTTCCCTTTCAGTCAAGTTCTCTCGGTGCAACATACTTGCTATGGGAACGTAATTCATTCACGCCCTTGAAATGCTCAGTAAAATGCATGCTAGTGTGAACATCTGCCCTTGACCAGCAGGCATCTCAAGGCTACTTTCTACTGTGTGTTAGAAAGCACAACCTGAGTGACATCACATGCAGTAACATCTAAACTGTAATGCTTTGCAAAAGTGTTTAATGAGCTCCAGTTCGCAGCAGCACAAATGTCTGCAACTGGTACACCCTTGAACAGTGACCACAAAGTGGCCAAGCCCCTGGTTGAGTGAGCGTGCACTCCTGAAAGCACCTGTTGACCTTTGCTACTGTACGCCCTTTTAATGGCCTCAGTCACCCCATGTGAGAGACGTTATTTTGACAGGGCCTTTCCGGTAACAGGTGCTGCAAAGCACACGGACTGTTGATTTGTTTTTCTCCATTCGGCTGTTCTCTGCATGTAAGTGCGTAAAGCTCTCACGGGGCAGAGAGCCTTCAGCCTTTTCTGTTCCTGAGTGAGGACAGGAGCAGGTGGGAAGGAGGAGAGATCAAAGTCTAGACTCCTAGGGTTCAAAGTCAAGACCTTGGGGATGTATGCGGGATTAGGCCTTAGGGTGACCTTTGACCTGTCAGGGGCGAATCTGGTACAAATTGGATATACAGACAATGCATGGAGGTCACCCACGCGTTTCGCCGAGCAAAGTGCCAAGAGTAGAGCGGTTTTATAAGATAATAAATCTACCTTAACCTCGCTCAGTGGCTCGAATGGAGGATCACAGAGAGCCCCCTGGACCAGGCTAAGATTCCAACCAGGGGTCAGGATCCTGCTGGGTGGTTTTGTCCTAAGCACGCCCTTTTTAAATCTTATTATGATTGGATGCGCACCCGGTGTCCTGTGTCCCCAACCTTCATGACAGGCTGAAATAGCTGATAGGAAAACTTTAATCGTTGAGAAAGAACAACCTTTTTCCAGTAAGTCCTGAAGGAAACTCAGGAGCTGAGCCAAGTCGCACGAGTAAGGAATAATATTTATTTCTGTGCACCAAGCTTAAAAAATACGCCACTTTTATGTGTGGAGAGACTGTGTTGATACAGCATGAGCACTTTGGATGGTTTTTACCACATTTTTCGGCAGGCCTGATGCCATCAGCTTGTTCTTTTCTGCTAACAAGCTGAAATTTTTAACAGCTCCCAGCCTGAACGGTGAGACTACTTCTTCTGGTGACATAGTTTGACCCTGAAGAAGAGCAGTTGGTGTATCCAGTTCCCCTCCAGGAGCTCTGGAAGCTGTGACCCCCTAGGGGTCAACCAAGTTGGGGAGAAGGCCTTTTTGTCGATGTGCTACCAGGTTGCTCTGATCGAGAGTGATCGAGGACAGATGCAACCTGTTGTCCTTATTATACAGAAGTGGAGCAGAATGTCTGTTTTCTCTCTCCTTGTTTGGGGTCATGGGACTGAGAAGCTGTAAGTTTTGTAAACGAGCAGATCTCCTGACCCCAATTTGCAAAGCTGGACACCGCTAATTAAAAAATTAGTTCCACAATTTCTAAAATGCTTATTAATTTTTTTAGGTCCACAATTTCAAAAGCACAAATGTCTTATGAAAATTAGGGGAAGCTAATCTAATCCGCTATTTATATATTTCTATATTATATATATATATTATATATATATTTATATATATATATATATATATATATATATATATATATATATATATATATATATTTATATATAGCCGGCAGCGTTATCAATATTTGCACTACACTGCCAACTGAAAAGTAACAAAAATGATCCTAAAAGGATGAAATTACAAAAATCAAAGGATTTATTTAATACTTTACGTATCTAAAAAGAAAACAGTTGATCCAACTTAAATGAATCACTTCAATTGGTAACAAGTAATTCATTTAAGTTTTTCCAACTTAATTTTTTAAGTTTATTTTATTTGATGAATTAAGTCATACTAACTCAAAACACATAGTTTCTTCTAAATTATAAATTCACGTCATTCTGACTTAATATTTTAAGTTTATTTTATTTGATGAATTAAGTCATACTAACTCAAAACACATAGTTTCTTCTAAATTATAAATTCACGTCATTCTGACTTAATTTTATGTTAAATAAACTCAAATGTTTTTAAGTCATTCCAAACCAAACCAATTGCTTCAATTGGTAACAAGTAATTTATTTAAGTTTTTTCAACTTAATTTTATAAGTTTATTTAATTTGATGAATCAAGTCATACTTACTCAAAACAGTTTCTTCTAAATTATAAATTCACGTCATTCTGACTTAAGTAAACTTAAATGTTAAGTTTTTCCAAACCAAAAATGTGAACTATTCCAAACTACATTGTCCCTTTCTTTAAACTTAAAGGTCTAGCTTGAACATAAATCAATTTAAATGTGTTTTGCCATGATTTTTAGCTTTCAAATACAAGTAAAATACTTTCATTGTAATGAGAAATTAAGTTGGCTAAATAAATCTCCATTGCACAAATGAAATCTTTCAAGTTTTATTAACAAATTTCCACAATTCTTAAATCAAATCCAACAAAAGAAGTTGAATAATAAATTTGTGACCCGTCACATCAAATAGGTTTATATTTCAAAGTGGTATGCGTAAATTTAGATAGTAAATGGTTAAAATGTTGGCCAACAATTCCAATTTTTTTAAATAAGATGAATGAATAACTTATCAAATGGTTTAAATTAAATATCTGAAATAAAATCTTCACACCAAATATCAAACCATTTTCATGATTAAGACAATACAATGCATTTGGCAGGATGATCTAAGTATGAAAATGTATTTCTAAAAGTCAGTAATATATATGTTTGCTTGTAGGTCATTTTGACCAAATTTGACTTTAACTCCTGTTTGATGATGTGATGGGTCACATATTCAGTATGAAGTTCTAGTAAAACTAACCCGCTTTCAAAAACAAGGAGCGAGTAATCTGGTGATCTGATATAAATACATTCAGATAATCCTCCTTTTAAAACATGGAGCGAGAAATCTGGTGATCTAACAAAATACTTTCAGCTAATCCTCCTTTTAAAACATGGAGCGAGAAATCTGGTGATCCAACATGTGTTCACATATAGACAACTTCAGTGTTGTTTCAGAAACAGTTCTCAACCATCATTAGCAAAGCACATCCATCATAAACAGTTATCAACCATCAGGAGCAATTGACATCCATCATAAACAGTTTTCAACTATCATTATCAAATCACATCATCAGGAGCAATTGACATCCATTAGAAACATGTTGCAACCATCATGTATGAAAAACCAGTGCCTTAGTGTACAGTCCAGGAACTTTAAAAAGCTAGAAGCAGCAAAAAAACAGCATAGAAAAGAAAATTCCCTTACTTTGATTGAAGTGGAGGTAGACAGGCTTATTAGGTGGTTCTCATGTTCAAACATGGATCAGATGGAACTGCTTAGCCATTGAGCAATGATTCAACCATGGATGATGGGTACATGGGAGTCCAGATGTGAGTTCAGGTCAGGTGTGTGGTCCTGATGAGAGCAGGTCTGTCCAATGAATGGAGAGGAGTTGCAGGAGGTAGTAGGAGTGAGGAGAGAGCAGAGGACACAGGTCTGTCCATGAGGTCAAGCGCAGCAGGTGTTGTCTGTTGAAAGAAACCCAAACAATTAACATGTGAAGTTAAAGCACGGTCATGACCTGCAATAAAAACATAAAACACAGACAGAAAACAAGTTCAACTCACTGTTAGGCACAAGGTGTTGATGCACAGGTGATTGATGGAGATGAGCTGCAGGAGGATGGTGAGGAGAGAGCAGAGGACACAGGTCTGTCCATGAGATCAGGTGTAGCAGGTGTTGTCTGTTGAAAGAGACACAAACATGAACATGTGAAGTTAAAGCAGGGTCATGACCTACAATAAAAACATAAAACACAGAGAGAAAACAAGTTCAACTCACTGTTAGGCACAAGGTGTTGATGCACAGGTGATTGATGGAGAGGAGCTGCAGGAGGATGGTGAGGAGATAGCAGAAGACACAGGTCTGTCCATGAGATCAGGCGCAGCAGGTGTTGTCTGTTGAAAGAAACCCAAACAATTAACATGTGAAGTTAAAGCACGGTCATGACCTGCAATAAAAACATAAAACACAGACAGAAAACAAGTTCAACTCACTGTTAGGCACAAGGTGTTGACGCACAGGTGATAGAAGGAGAGGAGCTGCAAGAGGCAGGAGGAGAGGACACATGTCTGTCCATGAGGTCAGGTGCAGCAGGTGTTGTCTGTTGAAAGAGACATGAACATGTGAAGTTAAAGCAGGGTCATGACCTACAATAAAAACATAAAACACAGACAGAAAACAAGTTCAACTCACTGTTGGGCACAAGGTGTTGACGCACAGGTGATGGAAGGAGAGGAGCTGCAAGAGGCAGGAAGAGAGGACACAGGTCTGTCCATGAGGTCAGGTGCAGCAGGTGTAGTCTGTTGAAAGAGACACAAACATGAACATGTGAAGTTAAAGCAGGGTCATGACCTGCAATAAAAACGTAAAACACAGACAGAAAACAAGTTCAACTCACTGTTAGGCACAAAGTGTTGACGCACAGGTGATAGAAGGAGAGGAGCTGCAAAAGGCAGGAGGAGAGGACACAGGTCTGTCCATGAGGTCAGGTGCAACAGGTGTTGTCTGTTGAAAGAGACACAAACATGAACATGTGAAGTTAAAGCAGGGTCATGACCTGCAATAAAAACATAAAACACAGACAGAAAACAAGTTCAACTCACTGTTAGGCACAAAGTGTTGACGCACAGGTGATAGAAGGAGAGGAGCTGCAAAAGGCAGGAGGAGAGGACACAGGTCTGTCCATGAGGTCAGGTGCAACAGGTGTTGTCTGTTGAAAGAGACACAAACATGAACATGTGAAGTTAAAGCAGGGTCATGACCTACAATAAAAACATAAAACACAGACAGAAAACAAGTTCAACTCACTGTTAGGCACAAGGTGTTGATGCACAGGTGATTGATGGAGAGGAGCTGCAGGAGGATGGTGAGGAGAGAGCAGAGGACACAGGTCTGTCCATGAGATCAGGTGTAGCAGGTGTTGTCTGTTGAAAGAGACACAAACATGAACATGTGAAGTTAAAGCAGGGTCATGACCTACAATAAAAACATAAAACACAGAGAGAAAACAAGTTCAACTCACTGTTAGGCACAAGGTGTTGATGCACAGGTGATTGATGGAGAGGAGCTGCAGGAGGATGGTGAGGAGAGAGCAGAAGACACAGGTCTGTCCATGAGATCAGGCGCAGCAGGTGTTGTCTGTTGAAAGAAACCCAAACAATTAACATGTGAAGTTAAAGCACGGTCATGACCTGCAATAAAAACATAAAACACAGACAGAAAACAAGTTCAACTCACTGTTAGGCACAAGGTGTTGACGCACAGGTGATAGAAGGAGAGGAGCTGCAAGAGGCAGGAGGAGAGGACACAGGTCTGTCCATGAGGTCAGGTGCAACAGGTGTTGTCTGTTGAAAGAGACACAAACATGAACATGTGAAGTTAAAGCAGGGTCATGACCTGCAATAAAAACATAAAACACAGACAGAAAACAAGTTCAACTCACTGTTAGGCACAAGGTGTTGACGCACAGGTGATAGAAGGAGAGGAGCTGCAAGAGGCAGGAGTAGAGGACACAGGTCTGTCCATGAGGTCAGGTGTAGCAGGTGTTGTCTGTTGAAAGAGACACAAACAATTAACATGTGAAGTTAAAGGTTCACTGTGTAATTTCTGCAGGACGCTGGGACTTAGAAAAATTTTCATCATGTAAAAGCATTCTGCTCCCTCCCCCTCAGAGCCATATATGACTCTGAGGAGGAGCCACAGTCCGTTCTCTGTTGAACTTGAGTTCTGCAGCCCCGCCGCCTGCTGTGTGTCCGCTCGGAGCACTTCAATATTCTGTGATTATATGTTAATAAAACGTTTTAAAAATATAATAAAACCATGGAGCACTTGTCCAACAACACAAAAACCAGCAGAAATCAGCAGAGGTTCACGAAGCAACGTTGGACATGATTTAATTCGCTCGTGACTTCCTCATGTCTGTCAGTCGATGTCTGGTATGTCTGGAATGTTCCGCCCCCACTACATGTCCTGTGGCAGACGCTGCGAAGTTCTGTGATTATATGTTAATACAACGTTCTAAAATATATAATAAAACCATGAATCACTCGTCCAACAACACAAAAACACCCTGAAATCAGCAGAGCTTCACCAGCCACTTTGGACATGATTTAATTCGCTCGTGAGTCGTGACAAATCAATTTCCTCATTCCTGTGAGTGAAGGATGAAGCAATCACTTGACTTTTGGCAAAAAAACAAAATAAAAGTCCAGCTCTGGGACGAAGAAGGGATATTTAATACATTTGTGTCACATACAAATCAGTCCTGCATCGCTTTGCAATCCTTTGAATGAGAATGTGCGCGGCGCTGAGGCTGGGACAGGCGGGGGCGTGACAAACAACTCTGTTTTTGTTGGCTGGTCATTGTCCGGGTCACTCTGTGTTTTTAGTGTGGCCGTGGCGTAGTGGTAATGGCAGTCGTCTCCCGATCGGAAAGTTGGCGGTTCGACTCCCGGGACCCGCACCATGTGTCGTTGTGTCCTTGGGCAAGACACTTAACCCTGAGTTGCTCCCGGTAGGACTGGAAAGCACCTTGCATGGTAGTCTGCCGCCACCGGTTTATGAATGTGTGTAGCATTCAATAAATGTGTAGCACTTTGAGATTTTCAGTAATGAAAAGTGCGTTATAAATTGAATTAATTATTATTATTATTATTTAGTGTTTTTATAAATGCTGATAGAGAAGCAAGGGGACTATAGTTTTTTTCAGAGATTACTTTGTCTAACATCAGTCTGTCAGTAGATAGTGACAGAGTGAAGAAATATGTTAAAAATATATTGTTTGAAAAGTTAGACTACATTACAAAGTTACATAGTGCAGCTTTAAAGGGACTGTGTTACATGTTCATGAATCTGAATCTATCCTATAAAAAGGAGTATGAAAAAGCCTTCAGGTTGGAAGAGGATAAATTTAAAATACCAAGGTGGTGTAAGGAGAAGTCCAAGTTGGTGTGGCAACGTGAGGAGAGGCCCAAGGTGGTGTGAAGAGAGACCTGCAGTGGCGTAGCTGGAGCCAGAGGTGGTGTGAGGAGAGTCACGAAGTGGTTTTAGGAGAAAGCTGTGGCGTGAAGGGAGGCCAGAGGTGGCATGAGGAGAGACTTGTAGCGGAGTGAGGGGAGGTCTGAGGTGGTGTAAGGAGAGACTTGTAGCGGAGTGAGGGGAGGCCTGAGGTGGTGTAAGGAGAGGCACAAAGTGGTTTTAGGAGAAAGCTGTGGCGTGAAGGGAGGCCAGAGGTGGCATGAGGAGAGACTTGTAGCGGAGTGAGGGGAGGTCTGAGGTGGTGTAAGGAGAGGTACAAAGTGGTTTTAGGAGAAAGCTGTGGCGTGAAGGGAGGCGAGAGGTGGCATGAGGAGAGACTTGTAGCGGAGTGAGGGGAGGTCTGAGGTGGTGTAAGGAGAGACTTGTAGCGGAGTGAGGGGAGGTCTGAGGTGGTGTAAGGAGAGACTTGTAGCGGAGTGAGGGGAGGTCTGAGGTGGTGTAAGGAGAGGCACAAAGTGGTTTTAGGAGAAAGCTGTGGCGTGAAGGGAGGCCAGAGGTGGCATGAGGAGAGACTTGTAGCGGAGTGAGGGGAGGTCTGAGGTGGTGTAAGGAGAGACTTGTAGCGGAGTGAGGGGAGGTCTGAGGTGGTGTGAGGAGAGACTTGTAGCGGAGTGAGGGGAGGTCTGAGGTGGTGTAAGGAGAGACTTGTAGCGGAGTGAGGGGAGGTCTGAGGTGGTGTAAGGAGAGACTTGTAGCGGAGTGAGGGGAGGTCTGAGGTGGTGTAAGGAGAGACTTGTAGCGGAGTGAGGGGAGGTCTGAGGTGGTGTAAGGAGAGACTTGTAGCGGAGTGAGGGGAGGTCTGAGGTGGTGTGAGGAGAGACTTGTAGCGGAGTGAGGGGAGGTCTGAGGTGGTGTGAGGAGAGACTTGTAGCGGAGTGAGGGGAGGTCTGAGGTGGTGTAAGGAGAGACTTGTAGCGGAGTGAGGGGAGGTCTGAGGTGGTGTGAGGAGAGACTTGTAGCGGAGTGAGGGGAGGTCTGAGGTGGTGTAAGGAGAGACTTGTAGCGGAGTGAGGGGAGGTCTGAGGTGGTGTAAGGAGAGACTTGTAGCGGAGTGAGGGGAGGTCTGAGGTGGTGTAAGGAGAGACTTGTAGCGGAGTGAGGGGAGGTCTGAGGTGGTGTAAGGAGAGACTTGTAGCGGAGTGAGGGGAGGTCTGAGGTGGTGTAAGGAGAAGCCAAAGGTGGTGAAGAGAGGCCCAATGTGGTGTGAGTAGAGGCAAACGGAGTTGCTGCAGATGTCGAGGCCCAAGTTGAAGTAACCACGCCAAATGAGATAAGTGAGACCAGTGACGGGACCTGCCAGCTTGGACGATGTTAATCCGGGATTGTGCGAGTCATGCCGAGCAGGCTTGGGAAGGGAGGAGGATACTGTAGCAATGAAAAACATGGAGGAGATGAAAAAAATATCAGATTATTTTCTTTTTCATCTGAGTTAATATTCTTTAACGTGTGGGTGTTGTGATATTTTCCTCGCAAAACACAACTAAGAAATAAAAAAAGTCAGTGATTATATAGAGTAAAAAAAATACAAAATCTGATCCACCAGCTGAAGCCCACAAAGATGAGTGATGCTCTCAACACTGACCCATTAAGGAGCAGAAACTGGTGTCATGATGCCTCTGGTTATGCCATTTTTAGCTAATGGTAAATGGAGCTTATTTATATAGCACTTTCCAGCCCCCTGTGAGGAGCCCCAAAGCGCTTTACAATACCAGCCATCCACCCATTCATTCAGACATTCATACACCGGCAGTGGTAGCCTGCCTTGCAAGGCGCCATCCAGACCTACCGGGAGCAACTCGGGGTTAAGTGTCGTTTCCAGGGACACAACGACAAATGGTGGGCGGATGCGGGATTCGAACCTCCAACCTTCCGATCAGGGGTCGACTGCCATTACCACTACACCACGGCCACCCCATAATACAACTTGATAAATCATTTCCTGGCTTGCAGTGATAATAAATGACTTATCTGGTCACATTAAATAACTACTTTTAACCAAAATAAACTTTATTAAAATAGCCCCACTGCATCTAAATTCATGCGTGTATAAAACTGAAATAATTCCTGCTCAAAGAGTTCATTTTGCCTTGGACAAGAGAATTAAGCCTTGACTGATTTATTATTATTGCTTGTTTGTTATTGTTGTTGATTTTTAGTTTGATTATTTTTGTAATAAAACTTAAAAGACAACTTTATTCGGATGATTATTCATTTGTTCTGGTATAGAACTCCCTGTAATAACATATTCACCCTTTACTAATCAGAATCAGTCACTGAAGTACTTTGTAGAATTAAAATATATTGATTAAGTTGTTGTTGGTCAGTAAACTGACCAGTGGGTGCCAAACTTTAATGAATGAAAACATAAATAAAACAAATGTAGTGGGGCTGAGATGGAAAAGGTGTCATCCTTCTTCCTCCATCTCACCCTTCGTTATGGCTACAAGCTTCTACATCGTGAACCCCTAGTCTAAAATCACTGTGAAAACAAAGCACTGTAATACCATTTGGTTATGTGCTGCTGATCTCATGCTGCTGATCTATTTCATGTTGCTGTGTTCACTCGTCATCATCTGCTCACACAGACTCATGTTCGTGCTGCTATTGTTTGGCGCATTGTTTTGTACTAGTAGTGCTTAGTGTATTTTTAGTTTAGTGTATTTCTTATTTCATGTCTCGGATCTTTTTTACTGTTTTTCTTTACAATTTGTATTTTTTTTGGATGTAACTGGGACCCTGTCCATAGTTTCATTCCACCTTATGTACCACATGTGATATGAATGACACACATTGACCTTGAGAACTGAAAGAACAAATTATGCTTCATAGCATCCTCAGTAAAATGCTTAGCCCCCCTTAGCACCTGCAGAAAAATATCTCTGGAGCTGCCACTGGTACAGAATACTTATATTAGCTACTTACTTATAAAGCAAATATGGCTCACCTTATGTATCAATAATGGTTGGGTCCAGGGTCCAGGCCTGAGGGAAGAGAGGTGATGTTAACTCAATGTTCTTCTTACAAACATTAATCACTTCACAATTATATATTTTTTTGTAAAAGGCAGCCGATGGAGTTTAGTTTTTTTATAGAGCTGAACTTTTTGACTGAAGTGTTGACGTGATTGATGTCTCATAGCAACGCTCAGTAACTCTAAAGCCTGCGCATAAACAACATTCAGACTTAGATCCAGATCTTTAAAAACTCATACTGGACCGATCTGAATCACCTGATGAAGTAGTTTTAATTATGCTGCTGTTGTTGTAGCGCAGTTTCAGTAACAGCTGCTTTTCTTCGTTCACGTTCGGGTGACGTCGTTTCCAGCGCGTTCACGTTAGACGTGTTGCTGCAGATCCAGTCTTGTAAAACAACGTCCACACAGCTTTGGATGTGCGCTCGTCAAAAAAGCCATTACGTTTCCAAACAGGAGACAGTACACGACATGCTAACGGCTAAATGCTGCATGTGCTTCGCGTGCTACGCGATAATAGCTCCGTGCTGAAACGCGGCCAGGAAATTTAGTTCCGCGGTGCATATATTCTCCCGTTAATAACGTTCAATGAATGAAAAAATAACCGAAACGGTACGCAGATGGACCGAACCGAACGTGCTGTACTGAAACGGTTCGGTACACCCACTTGTACCGTTACATGCCTACAACACAGTATCATATTTTCTTACCGGACAACGGAGTCAGCCCTGGACAGGACCAGTGTGACTAGGACCTAGCCTAGCATAGTAGCAGTAACGTAGCACTCTGCGCTCACACCGCGGGACTATTAACAATATATATAACTAGAAAACTAACTTGTGCGTTTAATTATACTTAAAAAGGGAACCCTGTTCATTTTAAAAGATAACTGCCATAATAAATAACTTACTCTGAACGTCGTCCTCAGATGATGCGGGAGAAAAATGGCTGCCGGTTGCATGTGCGCTCGGCTCTGTGAAAATGTACGTCATGACGTCAGACGCAGGATGGCACAGCCGCAAGAAACTAACTGTTTCACTTGGACTCACAGTGAAATATTTACTTCTGATAAATATGAAGGACTTCTAAGTTAATTGAGCCCATGAAAGTACATTGTTTTAACTAAATCAAAAGAATTAGGTCAGATCAATGTTAATAAATCGACAACAAGAACTACAGCCCAAATACACTTCTTAGAGTGTATAAAACTTAGTCAATCCGCTGTAAAGCTAACAGATTATTTAGCTACGCTACAAGCGGATTAGCGCAATAGCGCTACCTAGCGGTCGGAGGCCCACCACTGATGGTAACAGTAATTGCATGTACAGTATGTACTGTATAAACACGGACAGTGGAGGGAGTATAAATAAATGAGTAGGGAAATTTGGTCAATATGTCCTTCAGCATTTGGAGCCTATAGCAGCATAACTAAGGGATAATTTAGGAAACTTAAGCTGACTCTAACTGTAGGCTTTATCAAAAAGGAAAGAAGTCTTACAGACAAAAACTGGAAGTTGTTCTCACGAGAGGAGCCTGATAAATGAAGGTTCAGCTGCCCATACTTTTAGAAACAACCTCAATAGGTCCTAGCTAGAGTTGCATTTGGGCCTAAAAAATCTGATCCGACCTGGCCCCAGCCCGTAGCCATCATTTCCGAACCCCACCCAACCCAACAAATTAACAGTAATTACATGTCTAAATCAGGAAAAAATTAATAATAATTAAAGCTGCTATATGTAATTTCTGGAACATGCTGGAACTTAGAAAAATTTTGAACAGAGACACGTTTCTGGTCCCTCCCCCTCAGAGCCATATATGGCTCTGTTCCCCCTCGCTGAAATTCAGCTCAGCAGCAGCTTCCTTTGCTCCGCCTCCACTTCATGTCCTGTCGCAGCAGCTGTGAATTTCTGTGTTTATATGTTAATAAAACGTTCTAAAAAATAAAATAAAAACATGGAGCGCTGGTCCAGCACACCAGAACACCATGAAATCTGCAGAGCCTCGTGCAGCCACGTTGAACCCGAGTTTAATTCGCTCGTGACAAATTCATTCATTTCCTTATGATTTCTGTCATGGACTCAGCGAGGAGGAAGTGATCACTTGACTTTTGGCAAAAAAAACAAAAGAAAAGTCCAGATCAGGGATGAAGAAGGGGAATTTAATACATTTGTGTCACATACAAAACAGTTTTGTATCGCTTTGCAATTATTTCAGCGAGAGCCTGCGCGGCCGCTGCGGGCTTGCTGTGGGCTGGGACAGGTAGGGGCGTGGGTTAGGGGGTGAGAAGTGAGAAGCTCTGTTTTTATTGGCTGGTTAAAAACTGTTTTTATTGGCTGGTTAACCGCGGGTCACTGTGGCTTTTTAGAAATGCTTTTAGAGAAGCAAGGGGACAATAGTTTTTTTCTTCAGAGATTACTTGTCTAAAATCAGTCTGTCAGGAGGTAGTGACAGAGTGAAGAAATATGTTTAAAAAATATTGTTAGAAAAGTTACATATAGCTCCTTTAAGCTTATGACTACTTATAGTATATTAACGATCGTTGGACGTGAGGACCGCAGTAAAGTTAGTTTTACATTGGACGTTGGATATTCGAGCTCCGTGGCTTCAGCTGTGTCTTCCTTTCCTTCAAATTCAGCAGACCAAAATCAGACTGCCTGCATTGGATCAAACAGGAGGAACACGCCGCTGAAGCCACGGAGCTCAAATGTCGAACATCCAATGTAAAACTTTACCACCGTGACGTGCGGCTGAATAAAAGTGGCAGAAGATCAGAGCTGAGTGGGTGTTTGTCCTTTCATGGCCGTCAAAGAGCATTAAAACCCTGTTTCTGCCTGCATTCTGCATTATTCTTACACGGACCCTGCTCTGACATGTCTGCTTTGTGATCTCACCTGTTTGGGTCATCGGCCGCGTGCGTCCTCTTGTTACGATCCAGCGTGGTGTGGGAGGGGTGAGTCCAGTGGTGCAGACGGACACTCAGAGACACGAGTAGTAAAAAGTAAAAATTCTTTAATAACAAAAACTCAAAAGCTCAACTGTGGCTTAATACAAAAACTTCAACATGAGGAGTTGTACTCACAAAAACCAAGGAGCTACAAAGACACAACACACCAGGGAGGAAGACCAATGACCCGACAAAGACATGCACACAAATGCAAACTTATATACATAGCCTAATCATACACACCTGAGAACACACAAACCTGAGACAGACAACATGCAAGACAAGGTGATGGGCAAGGAAGGAGACGACCACCAGAGGGAGCCACATTCTTACATTCTTACAGTACCTCCCCCTCAAAGACACCCCCAGGCGTCCCCAAGGAACAACCCCAACAACCAGGGCGGGCACGAAGGAAAACACATGGACAGGGGAACAGGACAAGGGACAAAAAGCTAAACACAAAGGAAAAACATACAAAAACCAGAATTAAACAAAGACTAAACCCAGAAAACTAACAAGTGCCAAAAAATGTAGAAAC
>JBBPBX010044282.1:0-14676 GCA_038048925.1 Garcialebias charrua | reverse complement strand
CCATTTTTAACTTTCGTTTTGAACGACCGGTTTCTGATACAAGTTCTGAAGTCCACGCCCTTCAACGATCTGTTTACGCCCTCTGTAACAGCCAGTATCTGTAATGTGTTGTTGTTTTAAAATTAGCTCTTTTTTTATTACTCATTTGACTTACTGTTAGTGCTAGCTTAAGATAACTTACCGAAACCCGTCTGAGCGCGCCGCAATTTGCTGCTCCTTTTAGCATGAGACCACCCGAATCCGATGCTAATGTTAGCTTGTTCCTCTTCCGGTGTTCGCCAGCTCCGCTCGTTGCACGCGGCGATTTTGGGAGTTATCGCTGTTCCAGTCAAGACAACACAAAGTTCACCAAGTGTCTCCCGTAAATTAATCCGTAAGGAGAAGGTCCTCGCTGCTGCGAGGCTGCTGCGAGGCTGTACAGTTGAAGCTCCGCTCCATCGCGCCAGAAGAGGGTCCCGTTGCCGCGGGTCCCTACGCCGGGGGTCTGCTCGTTTAATTTTTGCCGGCTGCGCGTTGGGAGCGATCGCAAATACACTAAAAATTGAACTAAAACATAAAAATAACAATTATACTTTATTTATAAAGCCATTTAAAAAAACACAGCTGCAACAAAGTGCTGTACACATGAAATTAAGAACATATAAACAAAAGATGAGATGAAATCATGAAAAACAACAGTCATGTGTTTAATACAGAAGTGGGTGGAGCCTAACCAGGGGTTGCTAGGTGAGGGGCTGGACTCAGGTTGTGGTGGGTTGTCCTCTCGCTTGTGACGTCACATGCGAGAGTATTTTAAAACGAACCGTTTGTATCACAGTAAAATAAATCTACTTAGAGTAAATAAACCACTGGGTGCATTTTTTTGGCACAAGGACTGTTTTTTTATGAAGTAAATACCCAAAGTTGAGTAAAAAAAACATTAAAAAGTGAATTTTGAATGTGTGGTCCCCTTTAAAACAAATTCTAAAATACACAAACTTGTAGAAATTTTTACTAAAAAAAAACTGTTCATTTTTTTTCCTTTTTCAGGTGCGAGGAACCATTACTACTTTGTCCTCTTCCTGCTCTCCCTGATGCTGCTTGGATCCTGGATGCTCTACGGTTGTTTCATGTGTGAGTGACTGAGAACACCGTGACCTTAGAACCTCCACAGTTCTTTTTAAACCAACAAAGATTCCTGCTGTGGGTTTTATTTTATTTTATTTTTTCCAGACTGGTCCAATCACTGCACGTTTCATTATGAGGATCAGGGTGTGTGGGGCGTCGTCACGGCCCTGGTCAGCTGCTCCCCCTGGGTGCTCAGCATCTTTGTGCTGTCATTTTATCACGCCTGTTGGTCCGGTTTGGTCCTGCTGGTGCAACTTTACCAGGTGATGGAACAAACGTGTTGATCAGCTTCTTTGTCCCAACAATCTACTGGACTTGTTCTGAGAGTCATGACGGATTCATTTGTATCCTTGAGATATTTATAGAGATTGTAATGGTTTGACACTACAGTTATAATAGAAAGAAGAATACTATAAAATATTTACGTTTATATGCAGGTACCATAATTTCCAGACTATTAAGCACGCCTGAATCTGCACCCACTAAATTGAAAAAAAAATTGTACATTTATAGGCCGTGCTCATCTATACGCCTTGTGTGTCCTCATTGTATGTAACATGAGATATTTACACAGAAATATTTTAAAACTTAATTACATAAGTACTGGAAACATACATAGAGTACAGTAAATGTTTTTTGTGAACAGTGCCTGTAACATGACTGGTTAAAAAAAAAAAAAAACTACAGTAGCCTACCAGGAAGTCATCGATTGTTATCTTTACCTTCCTCCTGCGCTCTTCCTCCTGTGCACTGTGCTGGAGAATCCATCATGCAGCAGCCTTTCCAAACCCAATGGTGATGGGAGGATTTTATTTTTATTACACCACTTCACTGTCAGGATCCACTAACAGTCTTTCAATTCAATTCAGTTTATTTATATAGCACCAAATCACAACAAAGTTGTCTCAGGGCACTTTACAGGAACATTCACTTAGAAAGACAATCAGTACAGTTCTCTATCTAAGGAAGACTTGCGGCCAGTTTTGGTCAACGATTTCTCACCACCAGTCATCCAAGCCTCCCACAGAGTGCCACATGAATGCACGATTCACACTTATTCACTGGCTGCAAAGTTTCCCCGTCCCTGGTGGCACAATGGGGAGGGGAGGAAGGGGGTGGAATTTAATTTCCCCCCCTCCTCACTGTGACCTGTTTGGTAGTTTTATTGGTCAGATTATTTTTTACCTTTATTTATACAAGTACCATATTTTTCAGCCTATCAGTTGCAGTTTTTTGCATATTTTACATGCCCTGCGACTTAAAGGGCGAAGCAACATATTTATGGATCCCCCCCCATTTATAAACCATTTTTTGGCTGGGATATGACCGTTTTCATTCATTCTGACTGAAATAATTGAGCAGTACCACGTTCAGCCACTTGATGGCAGATTAGTAGTAGCTATGTGGCATGCCGTTGTATCATGTAATAGGTAAATGTGGCTATAATGACAAATTCAAACAAGTTCAAGACAAAAACAACTGGACTTTATTTATTATGTTTTACTTTATACTTTGTTTTTGTTTTTTTCTTGGAACTTTTTTTTTTTTTATCATGTCCTGGATGACTGAGAATCGTAACCAGCTATTAATGACACAATCTACCCCCTCCCCCCACCTTCGTTCTGCTGCTGCTTGGAGCAAGTTAAACCAGCTGCACCGCCCCAGCGAAATGTAGCTAATTTCACCACTAAAATGCATTTATTAAGTAAAAGTTCAGCTGAGACACATCTTTGCTATAATTTCGAGCAAACAAATAATTGTTTGGGTGCTTTTCTTGTTAAAATTTTTTTAAACGAGCAGTGTCCCCCCTTCTTTGCGCACTCGCGGAGCACCGAGGCAGCGAAACTGTTTGAAATTCAGCTGATTTGATCGTTAAAGTGCATTTTTTAAGGAATAGTTCAACAGAGACACACCTTTGCTATAATTTCAAGCAAATAAATACAGTAATTGTTTTTAGTTGTGCTTATCTTGTTAAATTTCAAAGAAATGTGGAGGCTCATCTCTCTGCGCATGCCCGCCGCTTCCGCGTATCGGCTTTTGAAATGCAGCTGATTTGACCGTCAAAGTGCATTTATTAAGCAAAAAGTAGACTGAGACGGACATTTACTATAATTTTGAGCAAACTAATAATTGTTTTTAAGTGTTGATCTTGTTAAAGTCCTCCTTGCACGCTCTCACAGCCGCCATTTGGCAGCCCATCGATTTTTGGCACAACACTGGCCCACATTTCCGGGTTGTCAGCGGTGACGTGTAACAAATGCAACGTGTCAGCGGCGACGCATAATGGATATGACGTATACGGCGAAGTGACATATATTTATGAATTTTTCCATTTTTAGACATGTTTGGACTGGACAGCCAGTGGCGTAGTGGTAATGGCAGTCGTCCCCCGATCGGAAGGTTGGCGGTTCGAATCCCGGTTCCCCACACCATGTGTCGTTGTGTCCTTGGGCAAGACACTTAACCCCGAGGTGCTCCCGGTAGGACTGGAAAGCACCTTGCATGGTAGTCTGCCGCTACCGGTGTATGAATGTGTGTAGCATTCAATGTGTGTAGCACTTTGAGATTTTCACTAATGAAAAGTGCGTTATAAATTGAATTCATTATTATTATTATTATACGACAGATAAGGCATGCAACGTGTATGGCGGAAAATACCGTAGTCTTATTGAGTCCCGAGGACCCACCCCCCATGAGAGACGTGTATTGGGCTGCTCTGTGAATGCCTGGTTGTGACGAAACTTAATGTTTTGGCGGCATGAAGCTCATTAGCCCATCAGAAAAGAAAAAAAAATCCATAAATTAGCTGCAGTATAAGCCAAAGGCATCAACGCATGTGAAAAAAGTAGCAGCATATAGTCTGGAAATCATGGTAGTTTGGAAAAGTTTAGTGAATTACAACAGTTTAGACTGCAAGTGCTGAGCCGAGTCACACCTGTTAATCTGGTTTTCTTATCTGCTGCATGCGAGTGGTTTGGAGACACCTGCTCTTCTTATGAGTAAAATGTTTTTTGTTTGTTTTCTGTCTTTGTGTTGGAACAGATTGCATTCCTGGGAATAACCACAGCAGAGCGAACAACTCTGATCTTTCAGCAAAAGAGAATGAGACAACCAGTGTCCATGAGACAGAATCCCTTCAAGTGAGTCCATCAACATAAACTGTGTTAGGGGCTGAGATATTCTACATTTTAGAAATTGACCAATTTCTATATACTGTAATAAGATCATTATTTCATTCTTGTGATGCAGCAACATTCAAGTAAATAGTTTAAAGGAGACCACATATAGGTATTTAAATTTTTTATGTTATGTCTGTGTGCTATCTTGACAATATTAATTCATTTTAATACACAAAATAATTCTTAGATAATTAATTATACCCTTTTTAATTCTGCCATTTTTAACTTTCGTTTTGAACGACCGGTTTCTTGAAGTCCACGCCCTTCAACGATCTGTTAACGCCCTCTGTAACAGCCAGTATCTGTAATGTGTTGTTGTTTTAAAATTAGCTCTTTTTTTATTACTCATTTGACTTACTGTTAGTGCTAGCTTAAGATAACTTACCGAAACCCGTCTGAGCGCGCCGCAATTTGCTGCTCCTTTTAGCATGAGACCACCCGAATCCGAAGCTAATGTTAGCTTGTTCCTCTTCCGGTGTTCGCCAGCTCCGCTCGTTGCACGCGGAGATTTTGGGAGTTATCGCTGTTCCAGTCAAGACAACACAAAGTTCACCAAGTGTCTCCCGTAAATTAATCCGTAAGGAGAAGGTCCTCGCTGCTGCGAGGCTGCAGCGAGGCTGTACAGTTGAAGCTCCGCTCCATCGCGCCAGAAGAGGGTCCCGTCGCAACCGGTCCCTACGCCGGGGGTCCGCTCGTTTAATTTTTGCCGGCTGCGCGTTGGGAGCGATCGCAAATACACTAAAAATTGAACTAAAACATAAAAATAACAATTATACTTTATTTATAAAGCCATTTAAAAAAACCACAGCTGCAACAAAGTGCTGTACACATGAAATTAAGAACATATAAACAAAAGATGAGATGAAATCATGAAAAACAACAGTCATGTGTTTAATACAGAAGTGGGTTGAGCCTAACCAGGGGTTGCTAGGTGAGGGGCTGGACTCAGGTTTGAGGTGATTGGCTACGGCTTGTGACGTCAATAACTGCAGGAAGTGTGAATCCAGGTGTATTTATCAAAAATAAATAAATCTACTTAGAGTAAATAAACCACTGGGTGCATTTTTTTGGCACAAGGACTGTTTTTTTATGAAGTAAATACCCAAAGTTGAGTAAAAAAAACATTAAAAAGTGAATTTTGCATCTGTAGTCCCCTTTAAGTCTGCTGCTGTCTGATCGTAGGTCGTGCTCATTAGGTAGATCGTGATCTACTGGTAGATCTCTGAGGTAGTACTGGTAGATCACAGCGTGACATTAAAAAAAATTGTCAGCCTATCAAACATCCTGTCACTTGATTGACATACAGGGCAGCCATTCACAACCCTCATTCTCTCAAACCAGGTCTGAGAGATTTTCGGGGAAACCCCATCCCCGCTCCCCCACCCCCGAAGGTGTGAAATTCTCCGTGTGAAGTTACACATACAGATGGCTGCAGTCCAAAGTTTTTCTGCACTAACAACAGGTTTAAATAATGGCAGAGAGCTGAGTGTTTTTCTGCTACTCGCTCTTTTTCAGCATGCAGGAGCAAAACTAATAAAATCCAGGGTCCAACGAGACGTTATTCACCAGTTTGGACGTAACTGTGATCATAGTGTCGCTGCCAGGGTTGCCAGATCTCCAGACCGAAAGAAGCGATCAGCTCCTTCAAAACAAGCACAAACAAGCGGCTCGCTCTTTCAAAAAAAGCCCCAAAAAAGCCCAGCTGGCAACCCATCCCATTGTGTAAAAAAAGGCAGTTTTAAACAGTATAAACATATTTATTATGGCATTACATATATCTAGCAAAATTATACATAAAAGAACGTATTCAGTCTAAAAAATAAAAATACATTTTGCATTTTTCTCCCATCTGTGGTCGGATCCAGTCTTGAAGAGCACGCTCTTTCTCCCAATCTTTATTATATTTTTTTCCATATTTACCCCACTTAGAGCTCACATTAGCGTTGTCTTGTCTAGACAAAGAATAAAGAACAATGTTGCATTCGCGTGTAGTCGGATGTCCCGTGAAGATACACGGTTTTTAATTTTAAACTCACTTTGAAAGTAATTTTCATTAATTTATCATTTTGTTTGCTAAAAACGAACATAGTTGAATGATACAAGATATATATGTGGTGTCACTATATGCAAAGTTCAAAAATGATGTCACAATACTGTAATGTATACAGCAGTGTTCGTGCATGTATATTACAGAGTGTCAGTGAACGCACCGCGAGAGAGAGCGTGACGTAGGCACGCGGGTTCAGTGTGTGTGTGAAGATAGAAAGTGCAGAGAACGGAGTAATGCAGGATCGTGCCGTCTGATAAGTGTATTGTGCAGTTTAAACAATAAAGCTACATCAGCACCAAACCAGCATATTTATTAAGCGTGCAGAGAAACATCAAAAATACCTTTAAAATAACTTCAGGAGTACATTTCACAAAACAAGCCCAAATAAGCGACGCAACACCCATGGTAAGCACAAAAAACCGCCACAAGCGGCTCACCGAATTTAAAAGCGACTCCAGGAAAAAACAAGCCCAATGCCGCTTGAAATAAGCGGACTTGGCAACTATGGTCGCTGCATGCACGATGAATGCAGCTGAGCCCAGGGTTGCCAGATAAAAAATGCCTTATTTACCACCTCCTTTCTGAGCACATGTTCAAGAAACACAACACAAACTTCATTTTGCTCAAGATGAGAGTTCTGCAATGGAGTTAAATTCAAAGCAGTGTGCTCCTCAAACAAATAGTGTTAAATTATTATTTTATCTATGAATGTTTCTGTTAAATTATTATTTTGTATAAATGTTTCTGTTCAGTGCCCTGAGATTACTTCTTTTGTGAACTGACGCTATATAAATAAACTGAATTGAATTGAATCTTAGAACATCTTTACTCAGCACACACAACAGTTTCAGTCAAAATACTATCATTTTAAAGCCACAGTACTGTACTATAGTTCATAATTTCTTATCTGGCAACCCGACTGACATGAAAACTACAGCATTTTTCATGTAAACCAGCTTATGTTTTGTTTATTACCCCCAATAAACATTGAAAAAACACAAATGTTTCCACAGGTTGTTTTCGTGTAAATGGGGCCTTATAGTAGGTAGATCACTTTGACTTGATCATTTCAAAAGTAGCTCGCATGCTGAAAAAGTCTGAACACCCCTGGAACTCTGGACGATATACCATACCATACCATTTTATTTATAGAGCACTTAAAACAGTGACAAGGCCAACCAAAGTGCTGTACAAACAAACAACAGGCAACACACACAATGAAGTACAAAAAAAATTGACATAAAATCATCACAGATAATAAATATAATGACCAAACACAGATCATCTGGTGTTGAAAGCAACGGAATAGTAGTGAGTCTTTAAACGGGATTTGAAAACCGAGAGGTATTTGGCCCCCTTCCTCTCGGTAAGGATGGATATGTCTAAAACTTTATTACAATATATTTCTAAATTTCGGTCAATAACGATATAATTTGATATTGATATAAACAATATAAAAGCCTCAGAAAAACTGTACAAACTGTACAAATAAATTAATGTTCACCTTTTATTTGTATTTGGCCTTCAAAGAAATTTGAAATCACTGTCAAATAAACATAAAACACAACTTTGTAAATATTAATAGTTTTAACTTTAAACAACAGCATGCTGTAAACATGTTTCTCTTTTGATACAGCTGGGGGTGTTGTTTCAGGGACACGATGGCTCAAACTTTTATTGTGCTTCATCTTCTGACTCTCAGCAGATTCTATAGAGTGGAAACTTTTAGGGGTGTAACGGTACGCTAAAATCACATTTCGGTTAGGTTCAGTTTCAGGGAGGGCTCAGTTCGGTTAATTTTCGGTACAAAAAAGATAAAAGAAAGACTTTTAAAAATGTTTTTTTTTAGAAAATATGCCAAGTAAACAATACGTTTGTATAAAAATAAATAAAAGCAACCCATTTGGATTATATTTTAAATAAACAGCACTCTTTACAATAAATAAACTATACTAACAATAATAATAATATTAATAAATACAATAACAGTCAGAACCAGAACAATAAGACACATTAAGCATCTGTTTAAAACTTGCTTCTTCCATCTTCGAAACATCTCTAGACTTCGCCCATCCCTAACTTTTTCCGATGCTGAGAAGCTCGTCCATGCTTTTGTCTCCTCCAGGCTCGACTACTGCAACTCCCTGTTTATTGGAATCCCTGGCAAAAACCTTCAGAAACTTCAGTATATTCAAAACAGTGCAGCAAGGATCTTGTTGCGAGTTCGTAAATTTGAACATATTACGCCCATTCTTCATAACCTTCATTGGCTTCCTGTCGCCTACAGAATTCAGTACAAAACTGCTCTCATTACACATCAATGCTTACATGGAGCTTCACCAGATTATCTGAAGGATATTCTTATTCCACACTCATCCACCCGGTCGCTGCGGTCACAGAACAGTAATCTCCTTCACATTCCAAGAACCAAATTAAGGACCATGGGAGACCGGGCTTTCAGTGTGGCTGCCCCCCGCCTGTGGAACTCTCTTCCTGACTGTCTGAGGGTCCCACAGTCTGTGGTTGACTTTAAGAGCGGCTTGAAGACCTTTCTTTTCAACCGAGCATACTCTGCCTCCTCATGATTCTACTTTTGATCTTAGTTGATACTGTTATTGATTTTACTTGTTTTATTACTTGTTTATTGACATTTAATTTCTGTTGCACCTTGTAGCACTTTGAGATTTTCATTAATGAAAAGTGCGTTATAAATTGAATTCATTATTATTATTATTATTATTATAAGCAGCAACATACTGTTTACAATCTAACTAATCAAGTTTTAAGTTTTTGTCCAAAAAGACCAACTTGTCCACATCAATTAATTAAATATTCTCATTGACAAACTTTATTATTAGCACAGTGGAATTGATTGAAAAGAAAACACAAAAATTATCAATGCAAACCAAACTTATTGCACCATGGAGATCAGGATTTGGATTCATGGTAACTATCAAAGTGGAAAGTAATGTGACATGCTGATTCAACGTGAGTGAATATTCCTCAAGACAAGTCAAAATGAGGCTCAGTAGTGTGTGTGGCCTCCATGTGCCTGTATAACCTCCCAACAGCACTTGGGCATGCTCCTGATGAGACAGTGGATGTTCTCCTGAGGAATCTCTTCACAGACCTGGATTAGAGCATCACTTAGCTCCTGAACAGTCTGTGGTGCGATGTGGCCTTAGTGGATTGACTGAAACATGACGTCCCAGATGTGCTCAATTGGATTCAGGTCTGGTGAATGGGCAGGCCAGTCCATAACATCAATGCTCTCATCATGCAGGAATGGCTGACACACTTCAGCCTAGCATTGTCATACATAAGAAGGAACCCAGGGCCCACTGCACCAGCACATGGTCTCACAATGGGTCTGAGGATCTCATCCCTGTATCTTATGGCAGTCAGGGCACCTCTGGCTAGCACATGGAGAACTGTACGGCCATCCAAAGAAATGCCTTCCCACACCATGACTGACCCACCACCAAACCGATCATGCTGGAGGATGTTGCAGGCAGCAGAATGTTCTCCACTGTGTCTGTCACATGTGCTCATTGTGAACCTGCTTTCATCCATGAAGAGCACAGGGCACCAGTGGCGAAGCTTCCAATTTTAGTGTTCCCTAGATAACGCCAATCGTCCTGCACAGTGTTGGGCTGTAAGCACAGACCCTATATGTGGATGTCGGGCCCTCATACCACCCTCATGGAGTCTGTTTCTGACAGTTTGAGTGGAAACATGGAAACAATGACCTCCTGCTGGAGTTCATTTTGTAGGGCCCTGGCAGTGGACCTCCTGCTCCTCCTTGCACAAAGGATGAGGTAGTGGTCCTACTGCTGGGTTGTAGCCCTCCTACGCCCCCTCCATGTCTCCTGGTGTACTGGCCTGTCTCCTGGGACCTATTCCATGCTCTGGACACTGTGCTGAGAGACACAGCAAATCTTCTGCCACCGCTCGCATTGATGTTCCATCTTGGATTAGCTGCACTACTTGAGCAACTTCAGTGGGCTGTAAAAAAACACCTCATGATGCTTCTCTGCATGAGAGCACTGACAAAATGAAAAAGTGACTAAAAGTTCAACCAGAAAGGATGAGAACAGAGAAATGACCTGTGGTCACCACCTGCAGAATCCCTCTTTTATAGGGGTTGTCTTGCTAATTGCCTCTCATTCCACCTGCTGTGTGTTCCAGTTGCACAGCAGCAGGTGAAACTGATTCACAATAAGTGTTACTACCGTACCTAACTGGTGACATTGATTTCACAAAGGTGTGACTGATTTGGAGTTATTGTTTTGTTTAGGTGTTCCCTTTTCTTCTTTTTTTTCTTTTTATTCACATTTTCTTTTAAATAAAAAGGAGTTTGTTAACCAAACAAACTCCTTTTTATTTAAAAGAAAATGTGAATAAAGAAAAAAAAAGTAAAATAACTTTGTCCCAGGCTGGAAGCGAACCCACTTCTCCCGGTCAAAACGATAACGCATTAACTCGTTGAGCTATCCGAACGGACTGAATTTTCAGGTGTCCAACTTGCCCATATAGCAATCACTCCTCCTGACATTTTAGCTGCACGTAAAAGTTAGAGATTATTCGTTATATTTTAAAACCCTGGCTGCGCGCAACAGTTAGACAATATTAGTTATTGTTTAATGCTGTTTAATGACATTCAGGTCGCGCTGAAAGGCGGAAATGGGTGTGCGCTTCGTGTTATTTACGTTGTAACATAAGCTGATTTGTGATCAGTTATTAACAAAAATTTAACTCAGAAACACTAATTCAGCTAACAATTGTTTTAGGGGTTTCTCGTTTCTGTAGTTAAATTTGAATGAAATTCAACCCTCGCGCTGAGGTTGTTTGAATGAGTCCCGCCCCTGCTGCAAACAACGAATCAAATGAGAGCTGAAACTAGCCCTGTCGGGCTCGGCCCGATAAGAACCACGGTGAAGATGGTTCCAGAACAAGGGTGGATCCCGGGCGGAAAAGGTAAATGCGAAGACGCCGAACCCGGGTTAGAAGCTGGGAGAGCCGGGGAGGGCCGGCCAATGCGTAAACGGCTACAGAGATCTCGATCTCAACTGTCTCTACCTGGTAAAATAAAGATGATTGTCTGATTGATTGGTTGATTGAGTTCCTGTTGGTGGTGATAATTATTTTACATTGACAGCTTTTTGAAATTTCTTCAGGGAGAACTTTTTGAATATTTCACGTTAGCTGTGATTTGCCAAACAGTGGAACTAAACCAGGGCCTAAAGCTTAAAGGTCCACTGACATGAATTTTTTACTATTCATAAAATTGCTCAAAATATATATATTTTATCATTTAAATATGTTTGTTTTTGCAAACAAAATGATAAATCACTTTAATTTTGCTTTAAAAGTGATTTTGAACTTCAAGCCGTGTTTAATCATGGGAAATCCGATTACACTCGAACGCACCATCTGTGATGTCACACTGGGCAGAGGGCTGTGGTGTCTTTAATAGCGGACAATTTAAAACTGGACGAATTTAGCAATCTATGTGAAGATTTGAGCTATTTGTCTTCATTTTGGGAAGCAGAAAATAGTTTGGGTGATGGAACAAGAAACAACAGGATCTAATTTAGGTCTGATGCTGTATCAGACTTCCTTCATGTCGAGATGCTCATACCTGCGCACTGTGACAAGCCCAGAGCTCTGCCCGGTGTGACATCACAGATGGTGCGTTCACGTGTAATCGGATTTCCCATGATTAAACACGGCTTGAAGTTCAAAATCACTTTTAAAGCAAAATTAAAGTGATTTATCATTTTGTTTGCAAAAACGGACATATTTAAATGATAAAATAGATATATTTTGAACAATTTTATGAATAGTAAAAAAATCATGTCAGTGGACCTTTAAAGTGAGAGTCCAGATGGTTTAAATGTGTTTCTGTTGAAAGGTTAGGAACAGAAAAGTTTCACTGGTTGTAGCTACCGGTACTCTCTGAACGACCTCAGTTTGGAGAAATAGTTTATTTCTGGCTGGATTCATGAGCTAACGACTGAGTTGCTGTGGATCACTTCCATCTTAAAGTGGCTCCAGTCTCTTGTCAAATGCATTTTTTTCCCTTCTCACCTTACAGCCATCCTCTCACACCGATATGAATTTTTTTATATATTTTTTTCCCTAGAGAGAAAGGAAAGACAGAAAGTAAGACAGAAAGTAAGACAACAAAACACAACAATTATCCACAAAACAAAAAAAAGCACAAGGCAAACACACCCAACCTCCGTCTGAAATCCTGCAAAGTACATGACAGAACACAGCAACACATGCATAAAGAATAATAACATTATATAATATATAATATAATAATAACGTGTCAAATGCTTTTTAGAGACCTTTACATTGTGTTCATTTTTCAGTGCACATTATTTACGTAGAATGTTTTTCTTTGCATACACCATTAGCAGCAGCTAGCTGTAGTAACTTCTGGTGCCACCTGGGACACTTCAGGCAGAAATATTGTGGTAGTTTGTTGAAAGAACAATAACGCAACATTGATGATGATGATGTAGATCCCGTTGTAGCTGACTGTTAGCAAAATATCTCAAGAACGGCTCGGTGGCCTTCAGCGAAACTCTCAGGCTGGGGTCCCCCTACGTTTGCCTTAAACATGTTAAAATGTGGCGTGTCTGGCCTTTAGGGCTGTGGATCGGTGTAGATCAGGGCTATTCAACTGGTGGCCCGGGGGCCAGGTCAGGCCCACGGGTGTGCTTGATTTGGTCCACCAATGGGTTCATTTTTAAATAAAACGTTTTTAAATTGTAAAACAAACTTTATGACAATAACTGCTGGATGTCCGGCCCCTGAGCTCCAGGCTTTCAGTAACTGTGGCCCCCTGAGCAGTTTAGTTGACCCGCCCTGATGTAAAAGTTTATAGAGTCACATTTACTTGAGCTGCTCTGAATTTTTAGATTTATTTTAAGATGTCCGTGATCCACTTTGGTCTTGAACCCACTTAGACTAGCCATTAGCTCTTAAATCCATTTAGAATTAAACACGATATTCTCCTATGTGAGGACTTTAAAAATGTATTTACAACAGGTAAGATATTGTTTATAGCATTTCTACAAAACCAGACTTCAAAAGATCTGAACTATATCTTTATTTATTACACAAATGGTGCCAAGCACAGAAACATTCAGTCCTCAGTACCCTCACGAAAAAGCAAACCAAAGTGTTTGTCAGCAAATAAAGTTCAAGTCAGTTTCTTTATTTGTGATGCGCACCACATGTGGTGGAACAAAACTGTGTACACAGGCTCCCAATTACATCCGACAAAAGTATAAATTGTAAAGTTCAAGTCTCTACAGGTATCCTAATGCACTCAAATACTGGATATGTGTAAAAATAAAATCTGTTTTGCCACAAATATTCCAGTTTGCGGCATGTGGAAAACAACTGAGCGACGTGTCTTCCCTCTGACTCGCCTGTTTGCAGTTTGGGTGTGGTGCAGAACCTGGTCTCGTTTTTCCACCTGCGTTGTTGTGGCCTCTTCAAACCGACCATCGTGGACTGGTCGGAGCAGTTCCAGCCCTGCCGGGACCAGCATCTGCTTGATCAAATCAACGTGGTCTGACCTCCCCCTCCCGCCACCCCCTCCACTCAGGGTCAGACTCTGGTTTTGGACCAAAAGCACAGAATGTATATTTATTTTTTTCATCTGGTGGCTTTTTGTAAAGACAAACCGCAGTTTGAGAATTTGAAAGAAACTCAAAGATTGTGTAAATATTGATCAGCTGATCTTTAGACAGCTGCTGCCTTAGACGAACCTGACGTTCTGATCTGATAAAGGGACAGAAATAATCTTTTAAAGGCCTAAATTGTTCTGGAGGTTTTGTGTTGTTTTTATGAACACATTGATCCGATTTTTACTATGTGATTTGAGGAAAACAAGACTCTTTGTATGTAAACGGTTTGGTTTTATGCCTTTTTGTAAAAGCTGCATGTGTTTAATAACAAATGACCACTATAATACTTCAATAAAGCAACCATGTGCCTGTCTTCTTACACACTTCTGTTCAAAACTCACTTTTTTTTTAAAGAGTTGGAGATGTAGTCTCATGCCTGTAAATTGATCTATTAACTGGGAAAACAATTATAAATACAAAAGACTTTCCCTGTATTAGGTCAATTGACAACATGATTGGGTATAAAAAGAGCTCTGAGTGTCGGTGTCTCTCAGAAGACAAGATGGTAAGAGGATCACCAATTCCACTATTGTTGCGCAGAAAGATAGTGCAGCAATACCAGAATGGTGTTACCCAGCGTAACATAGCAAAGACTTAAGTTATCATCAACCGTGCATGACATCATCAAAAG
>JBBPBX010044281.1:3718-22379 GCA_038048925.1 Garcialebias charrua | reverse complement strand
CACACACTCACAAACATATGCATAGCTCTTTGAACTCTAATAAAGATCTATGCCTTAAAACAAAGCTATTTTTTGAGGGTAAAAAAATCTGTGGTATTCTAAAATCACTGACAAGTAATAAAAAAACAATCAAGTCAGCAACAAGACAAGAAAAACAATTTTACAACTTATTCACAAACTTATGGATTTATTTTGCTTTCATTTTCTCATAATTCTCTTGATTATTAACAAATCAAAAACTTGTGAAATCACCCTAAAAAATCACTGCAGTCTATAAAATAATTATTTAGTGGTTATAATGTTTTTGATCATCTAAATACAGTAATTACATATAATGCGCTTTCATGATTCACAATTTTCCGATTTTTTTATCCATTTAATCTTTAAATTTTTATTCGTTGAGAAGATATATCTTTTTAGACTTATAACCTTTCCTATGCATATCCACACACAGCCTGAGCTACACGTACAAATTAATTTGGACATGCAATCAGCATTTTTAAGCAACATTTTAGGAGTTTGAATGCAATAATCAAAGAGCAACTTCATTCTAGTTTTGAAATGTTACACTGTCTTGTTTGGAAGCTAGGCCTAACACCCAACAGCTAAGGGAAATATATGAAGAACTAGGACACATTCTGCCTTTGTAGTCAAGACAAAAAAGAATGAATACATAAATTAGTCGATCCTCTGAGCAAAAAGAACAGCCAAGTGTTCATTAAGAAAAAAAAATTCCCTCTTGGCAAAGAACATGCAGCCAGTGAAACTATGAAGTCTGTAAGTAGGTAGATAAGATAGCTGCTTGATTACTCCCCAATGATGATCGTATCTCCCGGAGTGAATTCCTTTTGGCTTGGATATTATCTGATTATGAAACATTAGAGGCCAGCGGTTGTAATACTTCATTTAAAGACTGTTCTTGTGCCTTTTCAGTGGTTTCTGCTTCCCTAATGTGAAGGAACGGATGTGTGTTTGAATATTGCACTGATCTGAAAAAGCATGAAGTCTGCGTTTTGTGTGCATGCTTAATTAATTTATCCAAATTAGAATTAATGTGTTGGTGTTATCATGTGCATAAGTGCACGAGAGAGCCACATTTCCACTTGAAGGCTGTTGTTTTCCCTCGTGTTGGTTTATGATTGTGGGGGATGGCTGGCTGGGGATTGGCTTCAAACTGGGGGGCAGCCATAGAGCATCCTCTCAGCTAGGTAAAGAGAGATGATGGAGCACAGTCCACAGGGGGAAAGTCAACACTTCCGTCCCCCTGCCAACACCTCCTGCCTGGCCCGGCTGCTGGGAGAAATCCCAGAGCTACTCTCAACATGAGGCCTGGAAGCATCACCCAGCTCCATGGCCAAAAACCACAGACAGGGTAAAGCAGGTGGAGAATTTATGAGTTTTCTTTGCCGTGTTAGCAAGTGGTTTGGACTCTGTTCAAGTGCAGACAGCATGTCATGCAGTGTTGTGTTTAAGTGCAGATATGGAGTGAAATCAGATTGAGAATCCAGTTACAGTGTTTTGTTTGGCTGCAGACTTTCTTTATTGTACAGTAGTTCCTTACTTCATGCTTTGTTTATCACGTCTCGCTCTGTTGTGGTTATTCAAAATGAAATTGGACATGACAAAGAATTGGCTGATTGATGGATGTGCCGCATGATCGGCATGGATTAAAAAATATATATATTTTTAATCATTTAGCACCTGCTGCACCTGTGTGCAGCCCACAGTTGCAGTAGAAGTGTCCTTCTGCAGCGTGTCTCTGCTCTGCACCAGAGAAGTAGGTGTGGCCGAAAGTGCTTGCAGATGGCAAAGTGCAGCAGGAGGCAGAGAGCTGAAATCATGACATGCTGTGTTCTTTTACAGCGTTTAGAGTTTAGAGACAGTGCTTAGAATATTGCAAGAGTGTGGAAAGGTTTTATCTTTATTTCTTTANATATATATACTATGTTGATAAAATAAACATAAATAAATAAAATACTGTTAATAAAATAAACAACTATTTATATGACTACTAGGACTATACTGTATCCCTACTTCAAGGTTTTTCACTTATCATGAGGGTGTCCCTAACACCCGTGATAAACGAGGGAACACTATTTGACGTCTCGAAACTTTATAAATAACATTTCACGTGTAGTAAGAGTCAGTGCATGTGGAAGAACTGAATAGAAAGAAAGATGATGCTGCATTTCAGAAAATTTCAATTTGATATTTGAATTGTGTATCAGTTTCATTAAAAAAGAATAAACAAGAACACTAGTTTTGTTTAAGGTATAACTAAATAACTTTTGGAAACTGATAAGCACTTGACATACTTTGTAATTTCTGAAGTGTACACATTTTGCTTTTAATTTTTATTATTCTTTTATTTTTTTTATTTATTTATTTTATTTTTTTAACCAAAATGTCAACCAGTGACAGTTTTATTTGGATTATCACTTTAAAATCTACAGGTTTGGTAGACTTTCACAAGTTAATGCTGTGTTGAAACTATTGCTAAAAAAATTTTTTTTTAAAAGGAATTGACTGGTAAAATCAGAATGTACAAAAATAAAATAAAATAAATAAATAAAAAAACTTTAAAAAAGAACACGTAAGTGGCCTTAAGCCTCCTGTCCATGCTGTTATTTATTCTATGTCTCTGTTCATGGAAAAGCTATGTTCTAATTCACAAATAAAAAGCCAAAAATCTGTGTTTTAGCTTTTGGTTTAGAATTATTTAAGCAATGACAAAAAAAGTTGCAAAGCTTCAAAAATGATGCCCCCCCCACATAAATAAATAAATAAATAAATAAATAAATAATCATAAAAAAAATCATAAAATCACCCTAAGTTGTAATAAATGAAAATACACAACTGTGACCAACAGAAAAATGTAAAAGTTTGTACATTTGGTCCCTGAACGCATCAGTAAAACCACAGAGTTCACTTCTGGAGTTCAAATGCTCTCAATAAGGTCAATAACATGAGCACAACAGCAGCTCAATATATACATATAAAAAAAAAATCTAAAACTCTAGTAAGTGAAGAAAAGAGCAACAGCTTTTACAAATGTAACAAAAACAATCATGTACTTGACACACAACTGACTTAGTGTGGGGATGATAAAAAAAAATATGAATCCAAATGCATTTTTATAGATTTTATAATTTTTTTGTGTTAATATCACATCAATGTTCCTTTTATAATTGCTAATATAGTAATAGTTGACACTTTGTAACATTCATCAGTGAAATATGTCTCCTCTACAACCAATTGTTAATTTTTTTTAATGCTTCCCCATCAGCATAAAGAATATTCTGTACATATATAGACAGGGCGAGGGAAGTCCAAGTGTTTCAGCAGAGTGATAAAACAGCACACTTCACAAGTAAAGATAAAATGTTAACAAAGTGCATCCACACTTTTAAAAGCTGCCTGGTGCTGCAAAAACAGTATAAGAATTTTGACTTGGTAGATTTTATCCTCGTGTTTTGGTAGAATTCAGTTTTTCTCACCGTCTCAGGTTACAGTCAGCGCCACAGCCATACAGCTCACAGCTTATATATACCTCCCTCCCCAACCCACACCAGTGGAAGGTGGTGCGAGGCTGCTGATAATGTGTTGAGTCCTGCAGGCACTTGCTGGTGCTCAGAGGGGCAGTGAGTGAGGAGACTCTGGTAATTTACTGTGTGTCTGCAGAATGAAATCAACTGCAAGAGCACTTAGTCATGCTCAACGAGTCTGTGTTTATTATCAGATGGCAGGCATCACTTCGCGCCACGGGTGACAAAGTCTACTTCATATATAAACACATGAGACGCTGAGAGAAGCTGGTTGGAGGCATGCATGAACGACCGCACATCCTCCCCCCAAAATTAGCATCTTTCTTTTTCTGCACTTGCATTCATTTCATTTTACCCGATCATAATTCCTGGAGTAGCAACGGCTTGTTCTCAGGTTTCAGCCCAGCAGTCCAAAGAGCAGCGGCCTGTCTGAGGTATTGTGCGTTTACACGTATAGATCGGTGGTCGTGTCTTCTATTGTTGCAGTGACTGGATTATTTAAAGACTGAACTGACCCACTGATACATTATTGATTATTCAGAGTCCCTGAATCTGCTTTTCAATTAAACCCCAATAAAAGGTACTTAAAAAAACAAACAAATGGATTCAATTCAGAATGCTTGCCCACTTATTAGGGCATGCATGGACTTCAAAGCATCACTGAAGATACACATACTGTATACGCTTACCCTCAGCAAAGCTAATTTAATTAGCTTTTCTCCCAAACTGGGAGTTTCTTTTAATTACTTGTGGATGCACCCTGCAAAGTCCCTCACAGCTTGCAGAATAAAAACTCGCTGCAGATTTCATTAACTAATGACGGTGCCACATATGTCGACCATAATAAAACACTGAAGAATAAAGCCAGAAACAGCCTACAGACAATGTGTTCGTGGAGATATATGAAGTGAAAACAGCAAAGTAATTCACCATTCTCTCCGAGCACAGCCAAGTTATTAGAGCGCCGTTTGTTACAGTGATAGAGGGGGTTGGATTTTTAGTGAACTGGCCTTTGTGTTAATAGATCATAGAAATGAGCTGATATGAGGAATAAAACAGCAGGGTAGAGGCTGGCAGAGATAAGAAAGAAAAAAATATTTTTCTCCCCACATCAAGCTTTGTATCGCAAGCCAGTGAAATCACAGACACAAACAGGTTTCACACGATAAGCCAGAATGAACAATGACAACAGTTCAACAACCTGCGATGACGGTTTAACTGATGAAGTATATCGATTCCTACTTTTTTTCCTGTCAGAGCCTGACACAGAATGTGAACAGGGACTTTTAAGGGACTGACATGACACTGAAAGAACCCCAACTGGAAATCTGTGAGATTTAGGTAACAGAAAATCAGTCAGTCAATCAAAATCTGAACCAAACAGCAGCAGGTGATCCATTCTGATTTATAAAAAACAGTTTTTGCAACATATATGACATTGGAGGCGGCACGGTGGTGCAGTTGTTAGACCTGGGTGCCTCTCGGTGAGAAGGTTGCCGGATCATATTCCGGCTAGGGGCCCTGCTGGGTGGAGTTTGCATGTTCTCTCTGTGCATACATGTCTTTTTACAAGGTTCTCCATTTTCTTCCCACAGAGTAAAAACCTGCACGTTAGACTAACTGGTAACTCTAAATAGTCCCTAGGTGTGAGTGAATGATTGTTTGTCTCTATAATGACCCTGTGGTGGACTGGAGACCTGTGCAGGGTGATGAAGCGGGTAAAGAAAATGGATGGATAATGATGTTGGATGTCTCTTTATGTTAACCTGCACAGAGATTAAAGCTGAAAATGGGGTAAAGTAACACCTGAACTACGATTGTGGCACTAGCCGAAGGGAGGAAACTATGAGCTGGTAAACTTTTGTCTATTTTCAACTGATGACTCAAACAAGCATCAGCAGAAGTCAAAAAGCTGTTGAATCACCTTCCTACTGAATCACGAGTGGTAAAAAGGTAGGACACGTCATAAATGTACTGTGAGTCCTGACCAGGAACAGGAGGCTCAGAGTACACAAACATAGATATTTAGCAGAACAAACTTTTTGTTTAATCATTTGAAGCTTCCATCAACATGCAAATACCACTTTTGGTGAATTAAACTGAGATTTATGTCTATGATAAAACAGTTTTTGTTGAATTTATGAGAATGAAGCTTAATTTGCAAAGACCCACTTTTACTTTGCCTGTTAAAATGGGGCAAAAAGCAATAGCAGAGAGAAGAACTTGTATATGTTGTGTATTTCTAAATGAGGAGACCTCATTAAGGGATACATTCGCACCAGCAGTGTTTAATAGTGAAAACCAGAGCCATATAAAGTGAGAGTTGCGACACTTCCATAGACTTCCGTTGTAAGAATGGAATGCGGAAGTCACGTGGGTCATGGAGGGGGCGATTCCTTCCATGGCTGTTTTACAGTCTGACTCTGCCTGCAGTAGCACTCCGTCGCCGCCAGAGGGCGCAGCTCCACAAGGTTTCCATAGCCGTTGTTTGGAACGATTGACCGCCTATCGGCGACTTCAAAGAGTGTCAGAACTCTCTATATATATGGCTCTGGTGAAAACTATTAGGGAGAAATGGGGACAACAGTCACAATGCAGTGCAGTTATTCTAAAACAAGGCACCAACTATGGTCAGTTCGAGCCACACACAGATGAATCGTGAAAGCACAGTCTGACCTGGGTTTGGCTGTGCTGAAGACAGATCAGATCTATTTTAAGCCAACAGCAGCTCTCATATTTGACATCAAACCCTGGCACCATTAACACCACTGACTGCTACATAAACTGAGAGGAATCCGTCAAAACGCTAAAATAAAAATAGGGGCAGCAAATGCTTTGGGTTTACATTTACCGTCAAAGCCAAGCTCAGTGTTTTTTAAATGTATTTTATTATAACAGCAATCCACCTGAACATCTCCTGGCCAGGCACAATCCATTTAGAATTTCACTTAGAATCTTTTTGCTAGAATAATGGGAACATTTTCAATGATAAAACATACAGATGAGTGCTAAAAAGGTTAAAGAGCAACTCCACACCCTGTGGATCGGTAACTCCTCCTTCCAAAATCTCCCTGAAAATGGGCGTGTCGAGAGACAAGGAAGGGTGGAGGTAGAGTTGTGCTTTTGTTCACGCCTCCACCTGCAACAACCTAAAACAAATTAAACCTCTAGCCAACAACATACACCAAGCAACAACAAAGAATAAACATGTAGATGTATTTATCTATTCCACCCATTCCATCCAAAACCAAAGGCCTAAAACAATGAAAATGAAAATAAAAATAAAACCGCTTGTCAGGAGTGAAATGCAGCACTTCCATATAAGGTATGCACTTCTCATCTCTGCAGGGGATTGGCTCTGCTTGAACCACCTGTGTGACATCACACATGAGCAGACATGTCACACATGAGCGTTTGCACAAATAAGAAAATTAAGGTGTAATCCACCAGTTCAACCCATAGAACTACCGTAAACACATTTTTAGACCAAATATTGCCAAATATTGCCAATTTACACAGATATGCACAATTATGTGAGAATAAACACAGCCATAGTGCTAGATAACATTTTAAACACATTCTAGGGAGTTTATCAGCTAAAAAAAGTTAATTTTGGGTTTAGTCGCACTTTAAAGTAAACTGAGATGTCATTATAAAGCATAATTAATGCAATTGATTAAATTAAAACAGTTTTTTTTACATAAGATATATCTACTACGTATATCAATGTTTTAGATTTTATTGCACCAAAAAGCATGTTTTAGCTCTGACTGTTTTTAAAAATGTGAGTATAAGCCTTGCATGACAAATTGGTGTGTTTTTATGTAGCACGGAGAAAAGGCCATGAAGCACAGACATCAACATGACGCAAAAACAAACCTGTGGATTTATTGGCAATATATTTTGGATTTGTGTTTTTCTGTATTTCTTAATCCAGTAGCAGTGAACCCATCCTAACCCCGGAGAACTAAATCCGTCTGTCTTTGTTTTAATGTGCTTCTCAGAGAGCCTCTCCTCTCTCTCTCCTCCTGTGCATCTCTGCTGCTGTTGGTCCATCTCTGTGAGGAAAGAAGAAAGCGATTGCCATGGTAACCAAACCTACTTCCACTGACATGGACACTGCTGGGTTGAAACCAGCAAGAACAAATCAACACATCCACAGAGCCCAGGGTGTATATACGAGCAGGAATCAGAGCAGGCAGACACTCCACTGTTCGTCGGGCTGTCTGAATTTAATACAAATCAATGTTTACTGGGATTTCAGCTCATCAGGCTTAAACCGAAAACTCAAAATAGTAATTTAGAACAGATTGGAAGGCTTATTTTCTTCAACACGGGAATGTGTAAAATTTCAGACTTTTAATGGAATTACATGAATGAGCAAGAGTTCAAGCAGGAGTGGTTTTCAGTGTTTGACAGACCCTGTCTAACTCTGAACACTAGGAAATGCCTTGTAACTGCCACTTTCCTTCCCTCCACTGACTATTCATTTGACCTTTATTTACACAGGTTAATCCCATTGAGCCTTGGGGGCTAATTTACAAGAGAGACCTGAATTATGGTGACATTATTTACATGAACGCCCCTACAAGCACCCTGCAGATGCTGTCTATCACGGTGCGCTAAGATTCATAACTGGCTGTAACTGCCGTACCCATCACTGCACCCTGTATTCACTGGTTAACTGGACATCATTAACTTCACACAGACTTTTCCACTGGTACATTTTCATCTTTAAATCACTTCTTGGTCTGCTGCCTTCATACATCTCCTCCAACAAGTCACTCCGTGAGTGCAGCTACAACGTGCACTTTCAGGACATTATTACATGCAGCGTCCTCTCAGTGTGGACTGAACTAGGCAAAAGGCCCTTCTCCTATTCTGCGCCCGTTTCCTGGAATATCTTGCAAAAAGATCTGAAGTTCTCAACCTTGACGTCTCCAAGTGGCTTCAAACGGATGCTAATGTCATGGCAAAAACCAATGCAGACATGTTCCTGTTTTTAGTATTTTATATCGCCTTACCACCTAGCTGTTTATATTTAATTTTCTTAATACAAATTTCTTTCACTTGTACTTCTCAATTTGTATGCTTTCTTTTATGAGTGCCTAGTGTTGTCTTTGTTGTCCACTGTTGTCATCACTCTTTGTTAAAACCAGGTCTCTCTTGTAAATGAGTCCTTGAGGCTCAATGGGATTAACATGTGTAAATAAAGGTAAAATGAGTGATGACAAAAATAACGATATCTTGAAATAACAGATCTGAGACAACTTGTCACCATCATTCCTATACTTACAAGTCAAAGATGTGTTCTTTCCCAGTTCCTTTTGTTTTGGGTTGCTACTTACTCCTGTTTTCTTCTCCATTTGTGGTTTTAGAAACTAGCACTGCACTTAAAAATAAATAAATTCAGTTCAAACGGTTAATGTGATTGCTCTGAGCCAAAAGGCATCCTGTTCAGTTTTCCATTAAATTCTTTCTGGCTCTCTTTGTTGTTATTTTCTTTATTTTTGTTTGAATGGTCCAGTTTTCTTTCTTACTACGAGTGCTGCACCACCTTCAGCTCGGGGCAGCAACTCAGCTTGTTTTTAGACGCAAACTGACAGAAGAGATGAAGCCAACATGACATAGAGACCTCTTCTTTGCATCCAGATATGTGGTATTTCCAGACATATACACTGGCAGTCTGGCATTTAGCAGAAGTGTTGATGGACACTAATAGGGGCTTGGCTGCTCCACCATTACCCTAAACAGAACCTGTGTCAGCAGGAGTGTGATCAGCTGCATGGCCAAAGGTGCCAGGTAACAAATGTGATTGATAGCAGATCTGTTATACGTGAATTTCAAAGCTGTGTAAGAGTTACACGCAAATCCCAGTATTTGTTAGGTTCAAACTAAAAAAAGACAACACAACAACTTATTTACCAATATTTGAAGAGTTAAGATATGCATTTAAAGACATATGAATACTTGTGAATGGACAACTAATTGTTCAAGTTGATCATCCTGTGTGTAAAGGTCATGTTTGTTCAAACTGTAACCCAATTACGTCCATATTTCTAGTCAGTTTCTTTTAAATAGAAACAGTCTTGCTTCATACACAAGCTAAGATTATACACAACAGGTGCAACATAAAGGTATCAAAGTACTGATTTTGGAAGAACAAACTTGTTTTGAAGTAAAAGGGAAATCAATACAACCACACAGCTGGCCAGAGAGCAGCAATATATGTTTATGCATTAATCGGTTTCCATGTGCTGCTTTGACTTGATATAATTCCACTGGATTAGTAAAATTATTCTGTAGCAATAAAAATATTGAGAAAACAGCATTTTACAAGAATGCCTAGTTTAATATTGTATTAAATTATCACAATTACGTTATTTTTACTCATTTACTCATTTTATTCATTTACTCGTGAATAAATAAATAATAAGAATAATCACTGTGAAATATCACATCATGCTGATGCTGATCTGTTTTCTTGTTGCTGTGTTCATCTGTGACCATCTGCTCATAAAGACTCATGTTCGTGCTGCTGTTTGCAATTACGTTTTTCTATTACTCTAGGGCTTAGTGTATTTCTAGTTGGATGTTTTTCTTGGTTCATATCCTAGATGTTTTACTGTTTTTCTCTTACATTCTGTTGTTGGATGTAACTGGGACCCTGTGCACATAATCTCATTTCATCACATGTACTACATGCGGTGCAAATGACAATAATGACTCTCTGACTCTGACTCTGATTTTTACCACAATATGGTGGTTAGTCCTTTGCAGGTTTTCTAAATAATGTTGTGGTTGTATGACAAAAAAAAATGCAATCAGTGGGCATTGTTAAATCAAGGTTAATGTTTTTTGGAATACATGTTCAAAGAAAAAAAATGTATAAATGAGAATGTTTAGCATGTTAAAATTGACTCACCAGAGTAGAAATTAGAGGATTTTTGCAGTGCTTTGCAACTTTATTGAAAATGGTGTTAGCATTATACAACTTTTTTAAAATGTTTAAATAAAACCTGTGGAGAAATCTAAAAACGTTAAGTCTGGTCCTCTGGACATTCTGTGGAGAAAGTTTGTAATGTTGGTGCTCTCAACCATCTTATTGAAACTGATTTGAACAAGCTGCAAAGTGCAGCAAAAACATCTCAACCACAAGAGTCAAAGATTCAATTAATCTATTGATGCTAGCATCTTCAGATGTTCCTCATGGCACACATAAGGCAGTGTTAGTTGCATCCGTATTTAAAGTTGGTATGATTCTTTTGGCATTTCAGTTGTAAAATTGCAATAGAATTGCTGCTAGATAATAAATATAAAAAATATTTGATCAGATTGAAATGTATTTGGATAACATCATCCAAATGTATTATTTACATGGGCGCAATCCGTTCATGATGAGCATTTACACGCAGCAGGCTTTTATTCAGAATAAAAGTACTGACATGCGCAGAATGGTAAACTCTCCTTTAAAAAAAAAAACAGAATAAGTTCTACTTCTGTGATGAACGTAAACAAACCTGAGGGGTCAAAATGGACCCGCGACAGGTTTTAATGATGGTGGAGACGTTACTGCACTCCTTGATTGAGCTACAGGTGACACGGATCATTTTGAGCTCTTTCAAAGTTTCTACTAGAAATGTTTTGTCGATCACCAACCAGTTTTGCTTCCTCGACATATTAACATCTAGCCAGGCAGAAATATGTGAGGTTGACAAAGGTCACACATGCGCAGTCAGGTTAGATTTCCACAATCGGAATAAAATGATCAGATTAAGTGTTTACATGCACACCGGTCGGATTGTGAATCGGCATAAACCACTCCTCTCATTCTTATTACAAAGTCATTCGGATTTAACTGAATCAACAAATAATCTGAATGAGGCATTTAAATTACAAATTTTTATTCCGAATGGCCATTTAATCAGATTACTGTATGTCCATGTAAACATAGCTAATGTGACCAACTCAATCTGTCAGGTTCTGTGTCAGAACTTTCCTGGATTTTTATTTTAAATTTATCGGTATGTTTATCCATAGATAGCCTTCAAATTAGCCAGTTCTCTGTTCTACATTTACAGAGTTAGTAAAAAATGAGTACATCAATAAAAACAAAGCGGGTGCCTTTTAACAATCACATCTAATGCTTAAGGAAAAATAAATAAAAAGCTTCAACATGTAACTGTTACTACCCAAAACCCATCCCTCTTTTTTGACCTTCACATAACACTGGAGGCTCCAAGAACTTTATTTTTAAGTCTTAGAACATTTGTAAAAAAATTTGATAATTTTAGTAAACTCATAACTTCCATGTTTCCAGAAGGAAGTACCAAATATGCAAACTAACGTTTCTATTATAGTTAGAATATGACCGATTTCCATCTCTAAAATGAGAACAGATACAATCATAACTGCATCAACTCTCATAAGTCAGATTTGTTTCCATCTTTATATTGTTTGGTGTTCATTGGAGTCTGTATTTTTCTCACTTGTCAGATATAAGTAGGGCACTGAATGCTATCTGCCTAAGATGTCCTCACTCTCCATCACTGTCTTCTGCACTCCATATCCCTCTTATTTCTGGCATCCATCTTTCTCCCTGCCACACATTATCTACACATCTCTCCCCTAATCTCTTTTTACTCCATCAGCGCCGGTGACAATATTTCTCACACTCTCTTTTTGCATCTCAGTGCCTCATTTGTCTCTCACTACCTTTTATTTCAAAGCTTGCTATTTTTTCCCCAGAGCGCTGGGTTTCTGTGTCCAATCTCTCTCAGCATCATTATCAGCTCCACTTTTATCCTCACTGTCCTAAACTTATGTTTCTTCAACCAAAGTTCAATCTTTTTTTCCATCTTCTCACCTTCGTTTCTTACGTACTTTTTGGTTTTCTAACCTCGATGACTGTGGACATCCCTCGCCGTGTCTCTGCCTTTAAAGAGACTGAGAAAGGGCCCTCAGTGGTGCTGAAGAGGTTTCAGTTTTTACCGAGAGCACAATATACTACAGGCACTTTAAATTGTTTCAAAGGCTGAGGCAACAGAATCATACACAGCATGAGGAGGCACCACAGCTCGATACACGGAGACAGTGTTGCGAGGAGGGAAAAGACTCTAAAGAAAAAAATTGTTTGACATCTCTGCATGAGTGCCCATTAAACTGGGTGACAACACTTCTGTGTGAGTTTAAAATAGGCAGGCTGCACCTAGCATCCCCTCAAATCCTAAATGTATGGAAAACCTGTAGATTTTAAGTGAACATTTAGACATCCTATGATGCTTTTTTCAGCGGACTGCCTTAAAACTTCACTAACATCCCACACCAGATTAAAAAAAAACTTGAATCCTGTTTTGCTGCCTAAAGGCAGTTACTGCGAGGATGTGCAACAATTGCTCAAATTGTATTACACCTTGCATTCAGAGTTTGCAGAGATGGACCTCCAAACAACCTGCCTGTTCTGTTTCTGTGCCCCACATCAACTAAAGTGTTGCACCAGGCTGCCAACATCTCCGAACTCTCTGATTCAACCTTGTCCTCGTTTCCAAAAATTCAGCCTGAGAACACAGATAATAGTGTTGAGAAGTGGAGTTATTTTCCACTTGCTCTCCATCTAATTAGAGTCAATGCGCAATTCCTCTTCTCCTTAACGTGGCACTCACTGTCTTCCCACCCACCATCAAAGCTCTCAGCACAATTAAGCGTGCAAAGCAAGGAGAAAAAAGAAAGGGAAAATGAAAGGCAGACATTGAATCTTTGAAGTGCAAAGTGAGATGGGGCAGGTATCCCTCTTACTGGGTTTGCTGCACTGCCAGCAAGTGATGAACAAGCACTTCAGATCAGTCTTAACAACATTCACACAGACGTTCAATGCTTAACCGCACGGTAATTAAATGAAGAGTATACAAAAATTAACTTAACTGACCCAACTGCAAATTTAGCTTCAGCGACGATGTGATATCACAAAACAATACCTAAGATGTAGGTTTTGGTTTGTTAAAAAGAACATGCATTATTCTACTCACAATAGCTTGTTTTAGTTCAAGAAAGAGTGATTCACTTCAGTTCAATTCAAATTCAAAATTACTTTAATAATCCCAAAGGGAAATTATTTGTTGCAACTCGTTAGCCTCATTTCATGGAGATATTACAGATGCTGATGGCTGTAGGCAGGAAGGATCTCTTGTAAAGGTCCATACCAGAGTGAATCCTAAGAAACTGGCCGCAGATGCTGTCCGATCCGTCCGTCCAGACCCGGCAGGCCTTTCGGTTCCCCCAGGCTGTAGGACTAGAGCGATGGTCCCTCCTCCCAGCAGCCTGCCGAGCTCCTCGTCACTGCGGACAGCTAACTGTAGGTGCCAAGGGATGATCCCATCCTTCCACTGTCATGAGCCATGTTTCCTGCTAGTTCCAGGATCTCAGTGATCAGGCACTCGAGCACAGCTGGCAGGTAGATGACAATGTCAATGTGTACACAGAACATCCTTTTCAACTTGTTTGAAATTTGGGGCTGTAGTTGAGATATTATTTGCGCTTTTGAAATGCTATTTAGCTGATATTGGTTGTAGAAAACTGACTTGTTGCCATGGCTATGCATCATAACAAATGACCAAACTAAAAAAAATCAGTAAAAATCCTTCCAGCTGCACAGCATCCAATACCAGAGGAAACAGAAAAAGTGATTTACAAACCGGATTCCAAACAAGTTGGGACAAGTACATTTTTACCACTGTGTGGCATCCCACATTCTTCTTACAACACTCAACAGACGTCTGGGGACAGAGGAGACCAGTTTCTCAAGTTTAGAAATAGGAATGCTCTTCATTCATGTCTAATACAGACCTCTAACTGTTCAATCGTCTTGGGCCTTCTTTGTTGCACCTTCCTCTTTATGATGTGCCAAATGTTCTCTATAGGTGAAAGATCTGGACTGCAGGCTGGACATTTCAGTACCGGGATCCTTCTCCTATGTAGCCATGATGTTGTGATTGCTGCAGAATGTGGTCTGGCATTATCTTGTTGAAAAATGCAGGGTCTTCCCTGAAAGAGATGACGTCTAGATGGAGCATATGTTGTTCTAGAACCTGAACATAGTTCTCTGCATTAATGGTGCCTTTCCAGACATGCAAGCTGCCCATGCCACAAGCGCTCATGCAACCCCATACCATCAGTGATGCAGGCTTCTGAACGGAGCGTTGATAACAACTTGGGCTATCCTTGTCCTCTCTGGTCCGGATGACATGGCGTCCCAGTGTTCCATAAAGAACTTCAAATCGTGACTCATCTGACCACAGAACAGTCTTCCATTTTGCCACACTCCATTTTAAATGACCCCTGGCCCAGTGCAAACGTCTGAGCTTGTGGAGCTTGCTTAGAAATGGCTTCCTCTTTGCACTGTAGAGTTTCAGCTGGCAACGGCAGATGGCACGGTGGATTGTGTTCACTGACAATGCTTTCTGGAAGTATTCCTGAGCCCATTCTGTTATTTCCTTGACAGTGGCATTCCTGTTTGAGGTGCAGTGACGTTTAAGGGCCTGGAGATCATGAGCATCCAGTAGAGTTTTATGGCTTTGACCCTTACGCACAGCGATTATTCCAGATTCTCTGAATAATAATAATAATGATGAATTCAATTTATAATGCACTTTTCATTAATAAAAATCTCAAAGTGCTACAAAGTGTAACAAAGCAAAGATCAAAATAAAACAAGTGATAAAATCAAATAAAATCAATAATAATATCGACTAAGATCAAAGATAAAATCATGTGGATGCAGATTAGGCTTGCTTAAAAAATAAATAAAATAAAACAAGTGATAAAATCAAGTAAAATCAATAATGATATCAGCTAAGATCAAAGATAAAATCATGTGGAGGCAGAATAGGCTTGCTTAAAAAGAAAAGTCTTTATGCTGCTTTTAAAGTCAACCAGTGACTGTGGAGCTCTCAGGTCGTCAGGGAGGGAGTTCCACAGGCGGGGGGCAGCCACACAGAATGCTCGGTCTCCCATGGTCCTCAATTTGGTCCGAGGAATATGAAGGAAATTACTGTTCTGTGATCGTAGAGACCGGGTGGATGAATATGGTGCAAGAATGTCCTTTAGATAGTCAGGTGAAGTTCCGTGCAAGCATTGATGGGTAATGAGAGCAGTTTTGTACTGAATTCTGTAGGTGACAGGAAGCCAATGGAGGTTATGGAGAATGGGTGTAATATGTTCAAATTTACGAACTCTCAACAGAATCCTTGCTGCACTGTTTTGAATGTATTGAAGTATGCACGGTTGATGATGATAACTTAAAAGTCTTTGCTATTTTACGCTGGGCAACACCATTCTGGTATTGCTGCACTATCTTTCTGTGCAACAATGGTGGAATTGGTGATCCTCTTACCATCTTGGCTTCTGAGAGACACTGACACTCTGAGAAGCTCTTTTTATACCCAATCATGTTGTCAATTGACCTAATTAGTGTTAATTGGTCTTCCAGCTGTTCGTTATATGCTCAATTTCCTTTTTCCAGCCACTTATTGCTACTTGTCCCAACTTTTTTGGGATTTGTTGACACTGTGAAATTTTGAATCAACATATTTTTCCTTTAAAATGTTACATTTACTCAGATTAAACTTTTGATCTGTCATCTATGTTCTATTACGAATAAAATATTGACATTTGCCATCTCCACATCATTGCATTCAGTTTTTATTCACATTTTGTTTAGTGTCCCAACTTTTTTGGAATCCGGTTTGTACATAGTGTGCTTGTTATTTAGTATAGTAGTCAACTATTCAACAATTTCAAGAAAATATTTTAGGAGAAGGGCAACTAGTGAGAAATGTCAGCATTAAAAAAGCAACATCATATTGAAAACACTACAAAAACAAAGAATGAAACGGTTGATTCCATTGTGGATTGAATCGTTTCCATTCATAATTTTTATGTCATTTTACCTTTTATCATGCTCACAGCAACACATCTGTGCTGACTGTCTCAAAGATGTGCAGACAGTGAACTTTGCCTAACTGGCATGTACAATCTGTCAACAAAAAGGGAGCCTTCAGCTTTAGAAAATCTTTGCTGGAGATGAAGGCAAGATGATGCCAACAGAACCACATCATCTGCAAAGAGCAGAGATGGAATCCTGAGGCCACCAAACCAGAATACCCCCACACACCAGCCCCTAGTTGGAAAAGGGTGGATTGCTCTCTTCGGATTGAGGGTGAGGTTCTGTCTCAAGTGGAAGAGTTTCAAGTATCTCAGGGTTTTGTTCATGAGTGAGGGAAGAATGGAGTGTGAGATTGACTGATAGATTGGTGCAGCGTCTACAGTATTGCAGACTCTGTGCCGGTCCATTGTGGTAAAATGGGTGCTCTGTAAGACAAAGCTCTCTGTGTAGGGTAGGCAAGTATAAGCCTTGGCTTCAGCCTATTTCTGTTTTGGTAAATGATTGATTTACCATTTTGTATTGTTTTCTTTTTGTTTGTAATGTTTTTAATTTACCAAAATAAATTTGAGTTGAGTTTACCAGTCAGTCTACGTTCCTATATGCTCAACTAGGGTCATGAACCCTGGGTAGTGACCGAAAGAATGAGATTGCGGATACAGGCGGTTGAAATGAATTTTCTCTGCAGGGTATGTGGACTCTCCCTTAGAGATAAGGTGAGAAGTTCAGTTATCTGGGTTAGACTCGGAGTAGAACCAATGCTCCTCCACATCGAGAAGAGTCAGTTAAGGTGGTTCAGGCATCTGGTAAGGACGCTTCCTGGGTGCCTCCCTAGGGAGGTGCTTTGGGCCTGTCCAACTGGGAGGAGACCCCCAGGGAAGACCAAGGACACGCTGGAGAGACAATGTCTCTTGGTTGACCTGGGAACGCCTTGGAGTCCTCCCAGAAGAGCTGGAAGAGGTTGCTGTGTGTCTGGGCCTCTCTGCTCAAGCTGCTGCCCCCATGACCCAACAAGCAAAAGATAATGGATGGATGGATTTCTCAGAGCGTTACTCCCTTGCTTTATAGAAGGTTATGGAACCAGCAGTCATCATGTCTTGTCTAAAACCAACCATGAAATTATAAAAGTACAGAATAAAGAAAAGCTATATCTTGGTGTCAAATTTGCATCTTATGTTGAAAGCACCAATGCTAATCTGGCACCATCTGGCCCCTTTCTTACTTCAAATGCACTTGTGTGTTGTTTAATACACTTTAGAATGACAATCCCTTCAACGTGAAAACAGAACATTTTGCTCTTGAGCTTTGAGGATGCCACTTATTGTATGTAAAGACAAACAACATGAAAACAAGGAATTTGACAGTCCTCTAACTCATATCAAACCATTTTTGAAAGACATCCCAGCCAGGTGTGACAGCCCTCTACAATCACACCAGTCCAAATCAGATTGATGAAGGTCATGTCCATGTTTAAGAGCCATCTTTATGTGCAGCGAGCATAATGACTGCAATAAGAGAAGTACACATGTTGAAAAATGTTTTCAGCTTCTCAAGTGCTCAATGAAATGACAAGTTCATTTCTATTCTTCAGCGTCACAGTCGACTTGTTTTGGACGGAGTTGCCTCGGAAAGAATGAACGCTGCAGGAATTTCCTCGCTGTTCGGTGGTCACTGCAGAGGAACTAATGGAAGTCGATGACCCCATGAAAATGAGAGAAAAGAGGAAACTGAGAAGTGTGAAGCAGAAACAAGATCAAAAGAAACAGCAGAAGTCTCAGTTCAGCAGAGGGCCGGTAGGAAACGATTATATTGTTTCATTTTTTCCTTGTTCTGAAAAATGACTTCATAAACACCCTCTGACCAACTCATGGTACAGGATTGTTAAACTGAGGGTTTGAGGAGTCATGACAAGCCCAGGAACAGTTTGGATTTCTGGAATTAAAGTCTGGTTAGTGATCCATAAAAGCAACCCTCAGGAGAGGCAAGCTTGGAATAAAAACAGACTTCAGACACAGTCATGGTTTACACCAAGAAGCTGCATCAGGAGAAACGAAACACTGCAGGATTTCACAAGAAAGTGCTCGTCAGGCACACCAAAAAAAAAAATGATGCAAAACTATTTTTAATATACTGTACCGTAAAAATTTTAGCTGGCCAATTTTAATTACACTAAAGTGAA
>JBBPBX010044280.1:0-27527 GCA_038048925.1 Garcialebias charrua | reverse complement strand
TAGGACGATCTTTGGACCCTAGTGGTGTACAGCCCACATGGAAACCTAGACAAAAACAAAGTATCACTTTTTGTAATGATGGGGTCACTTTAGGAAAAGTCATAAAATTTCAAGTTGGAAAAATATAGTTTAAGGTATTTTTTCTATAGCTAAACATGGTAGCGGGTCACTTTTGACCCGCAGGACAACACAAGGGTTAAAATAACTCCAACAGCTTACAGTGTGTACATGAACATCTTGTGATTACACTGTGTTAGTTTGAAAAATATCTGCTTTGTGGTTTCTGAGATATAAGATATGTGTTAAATACTAGTACAAAAAATATAAGCTAGGTCGACACACTTATGTCTATAAAAAATTCGAATTTTAATTCAAATAACTCCAACAGCTTACAGTGTGTACATGAACACCTTGTGATTACACTTTGTTAGTTTGAAAAATATCTGCTTTGTGGTTTCTGAGATATTTGATATATGTATATATATCTTATATATATCTTATAAAATATATCTACATATAAAATCGTTTCTAGACTGAATTACCGGTAACCATGTTTTTCTTTTTTTACAGTTAAGACGAAGAAGTCAACACCAGAATTTATCAACTTGTGTCTTCTGGAGGAAGCACATGAGACAACAGGAAAAAAATCATTTAGGTGGATGCAGTATTTATTTTTGTGCTTTTTTCACTTCTTAGTTTTCATAATAAACATTTTTTTCTTAAGTGGTGTCATTGAACAATAATTTCCTAAACATATTTTACAATGTACAGTATAGTGTTTGTTTAAAAACATACTGGAAGTTAAGAATATTTTCCATTTGCATTTTGCAAGAAAATGATTATTAGATTTGAACAGCCCTCCATCCATCCATCCATCCATCCTTCCTGATGTCATGTCATGGGTAGTGCAGCAGCTTTTGCCAGGATGCACAAACGTCAACATGAACCCATCCATCCATCCTTCCTGATGTCGTGTCATGGGTAGTGCAGCAGCTTTTGCCAGGATGCACAAACGTCAACATGAACCCATCCATCCATCCTTCCTGATGTCGTGTCATGGGTAGTGCAGCAGCTTTTGCCAGGATGCACAAACGTCAACATGAACCCATCCATCCATCCTTCCTGATGTCGTGTCATGGGTAGTGCAGCAGCTTTTGCCAGGATGCACAAACGTCAACATGAACCCATCCATCCATCCATCCTTCCTGATGTCGGGTCGTGGGTGCAGCAGCTTTTCCAAGGATGCACAGACGTCAACATCAACCCCGATGAAGCTGTTCTTGGATGCCCAAACGAGTTTCCTGATCAACAAACATTTAATTATTAATACTTTGTTTTTACGTTTAAAGAAACACGCTTTTAATGTTTAAGGGACAGTTTAAACCAAATTATCCATTTGCATTTGACTTTGAATTATCCCTGACAAAATATTACCGTTTAAATTTAATGAAATACTAACCTTTAATATTACAGGGCCAATTGAAACCTAATTAATTCCTAATCTGTACCTTACTGTAAAAATAGTTTAACTGATTACAGGGCAGTGCGATCGATGTGTTAAGCAATGTTAACAGGAACCTTGTGCATATATGAGAATAATCTTTATTATAAAGAAACAAAATGGAAAACACATGGGTTTAAAACAAGCTGAAAAGGCAATAAAGTAAGATTAGAGCATTAAATAGCTCAAGGGACATTACCGCCAACAGGTGGTGAGACAAGGTCCTGCAGGGTGTTCTTCTTCTAACGTTTAGTGGTGGCTAGTAAATAGCTTGAGGTAACACTACCGCCACCACGTGGTAGGACGAGTGAGATTCTACACCCCGCCCACAGAAGGGCTGCAGTAGTGAATGGAGACAAACCTACATGTGAGCCGATCCGAACTGAACCAGACCGGACCAGACTGAGCCGCTCTGGGCCGAGCGAGTGGAAAAGGGGCATAACTGCATCCATATATCTCCTCTTTGGCCTTCCTCTGTGTCTTTTTCCTGGCAGCTGCATTTCTAACATCCTTCTACCAATATACCCACTGTCCCTCCTCTGGACATGTCCAAACCATCTCAGTCTGGCCTCCCTAACTTTATCTCCCAGTTGTTCAACATGTGCTGTACCTCTGATTATCTCATTCCTGATCTTATCCATCCTTGTCACTCCTAAGGAGAACCTCAGCATCTTCATTTCTGCTACTTCCAGTTCTTTCTCCTGTCTTTTTGTCAATGACACTGTCTCCAGACCATACAACATAGCTGGTCTCACCACTGTCTTGTAAACTTTTCCTTTGACCTTTGCTGACACCTTTTTGTCACAAATCACTCCTGAAACTTTTCTCCATCCACTCCATCCTGCCTGGACTCTCTTTCTTCACCTCTTTACCACATTCCCCATTTTCCTGGACAGTGGACCCCAAGTACTTGAAGTCCTGCACCTTTGTGACCTCTGCTCCTTGTAGCCTCACTGTTCCACTGGCCTCCCTCTCATTCACACACATGTACTCTGTCTTACTACGGCTGACTTTCATTCCTCTTCTTTCAAGTGAATACCTCCACCTCTCCAAGTTCTCTTCCACCTGTTCCCTGTTCTCACCACAGATCACAATGTCATCTGCAAACATCATAGTCCATGGGGATTCCTGCCTGACCTCATCTGTTAGTCGGTCCATCACCAGAGCAAACAAGAAGGGGCTCAGAGCCGATCCTTGATGCAATCCCACCTCCACCTTGAAGCTATCTGTCACTCCTACAGCACATCTCACCACTGTCCTGCTGTCTTCATACATGTCCTGTACCAGTCTAACATACTTTTCTGCCACTCCAGATTTCCTCATGCAATACCACACCTCCTCTCTTGGCACCCTGTCATATGCTTTTTCTAAATCCACAAACACACAATGGAGTTCTTTCTGACCCTCTCTGTACTTCTCTATCAACATCCTCAAAGCAAAGATGGCATCTGTGGTGCTCTTTCTTGGCATGAAACCATACTGCTGCTCACAGATAGTCACCTCTTGTCTAAGCCTTCCTTCCACAATTCTCTCCCAGATCTTCATCGTGTGACTCATCAACTTAATTCCCCTGTAGTTGCTACAACTCTGTACATCACCCTTGTTCTTAACAATGGGAACCAGCATTCCCATTCTTCTCCATTTTTCAGGCATTTTCTCACCCTCAAATATTCCATTAAATATATATTTTTTTTTAATTAAAGTTTTATTCATTTTACATATTAAAAAAAACTACATAAAAGATAATGGAAAAGAAAATCACAAATATGTGAAAAAAAAATCAAAATACATTAAATGAAAGGTGGCAGAAAGAAGAAAATTTTCTTATTTTGTCTGCCCCTATTTTTCCAAACAAAACAAACAATTTACAAACAATCAATTCAAACAATTGACTACCAAAAACAACAGATCAATTTAGTAACATTTCACACTCAATAATCAACAAATACATTAGGATGCATTACTTAAAGCTTTAGTATTTTGCTAGCAGTTTGTACTTGATAATTTTTTTGAATTTCATCACAGAGTTTACATCTTTAACATCCTTATCCAAAGCATTCGATGGATGACGATAAGGCTTTCTAGCAATAATTCTCACCGCCGAAAAGTATGTTAGACTGGTATTTGAGTCAAAAACCTCACTGCCATCTTTCCAAGACATTTCCAAACATCCACTGGTATGTCATCAGGTTCTACTGCCTTCCCCTTCTTCATTCTTTTCAGAGCTTTCTGGACTTCATCCTCACTAATCTTTCCCACTTCCTGGTCCACAGTTTCTATGACCTCCACTCTTCTTTCTCTTTCATTCTCTTCATTCATTAGCTCCTCAAAGTACCGTAAACACCGGTGTATAATACGCACTTTTATTGCTCATTTGAATGTCCTGCGTATTATACACCGAAGCGTATTATCTACAGATTTTTTCCCATATTTTTAGACCCATTTTTGGCTCTGATTCGCTGTTTTTCATTTTGGCTTAAAAATGGTGCAGTACCAGTTTCGGCCGCTATGGGCGCTAATGCACCCTGTAGTCTCTTTACCTGCAGACTGTACCTGGAGGTGTATCCTGGTGCCATCTAGTGGCCATAAAAAAGACTGTCACGGCAGCGCGTATTATACACCGAAGCGTATTATCTACCGATTTTTCTGATTTATTTCCAAATATTGGCCAAAGCGTATTATACACCGGAGCGTATTATACACCGGTGTTTACGGTAATCCTTCCATCTACCCATCACACTCTCCTCACTTGTTAGAACATTCCCATTCCCATCTTTAATAAGCCTAACCTGTTGCACATCCTTTCCAACCTGATCCCTCTGTCTTGCCAATCGGTACAAGTCCTTCTCGCCCTCTTTAGTGTCCAGTCTCCCATACAACTTATTGTACGCCCTCTGCTTTGCCTTAGCTACTTCCCTCTTTGCTCTATGTCCCATCTACTTATATTCAGAGTCAGAGTCAGAGTCAGAGAGTCTTTATTGTCATTTGCACCGCATGTGGTACATGTGATGAAAACGAGATTATGTACACGGGGTCCCAGTTACATCCAACAACAAATGCAAGAGAAAAACAGTAATAACATCTAGAATTAACTAAGAAAAACATCAACTAGTAATACACTAAGCCTAATATAGTGGAAATAAACAGCAGCACGAACATGAGTTTGTATGAGCAGATGGTCACAGATGAACACAGATGAACACAGCAACAAGAAAACAGATCAGCATCAGCACAATGTGATATTTTGCAGTGTTTATTTTTTATTTTATTTATTCATGAGTCTAACAGCCTCAGGGTAGAAGCTGTTCCTCAGTCTAGTGGTTCTACATTTGATGCTCCTCAACCTCCGTCCTGAGGGGAGTGGGGCAAAGAGTGAGTGTGCTGGGTGAGTGAGGTCTTTCATGATGCAGGTGGCTCTTTTCCTGCATCTGGAGGTGTAAATGTCTGTGATGGTGGGGAGACTGACTCCAACAGACTTCTGTGCAGCCTTCACCACTCTCTGTAGAGCTTTCCTCTCTTCAACTGTGCAGCCTCCATGCCACACGTTGATGCTGGAGCACAGGACGCTCTCCACTGCACACCTGTAGAACGAGGTGAGAACTGGGCTGCTCAGACCAGCACGTCTCAGCCGTCTGAGGAAGTAGAGTCTCTGATGACCTTTCTTGATCAGGCTGGTGGTGTTGTTGCTCCAGCTGAGGTTATCATTCATGTGTACACCCAAGTATTTGTAGCTGGAGACCACTTCCACTGCAGACCCACCTATTTTCAGTGGGGCGTGGGTGTGTTTGTTCCTTCTGAAGTCCACAATCATCTCCTTTGTCTTCTTCACATTCATGTGAAGATTATTCTCTTTGCACCAGCTCTCCAGGTGTTCCACCTCCTGTCTGTGGCTGGACTCATCATTGTTTGTGATGCATCCCACCATTCCTGTCTCCTCTCTTCAGTCCTCTCACTGTCATGTATCTTCTTGGCTAATCTCTTTCTTTGAATGGCGTCCTGCACTTTACTATTCCACCACCAGGTTTCCTTATCATCAAAGTCAAAGTCAAAGTCAACTTTATTGTCAGATCTGCAATATGTACTGTACAGGACATACACAGGACCGAAATTGCGTTTCTCTCAGTCCCTCGGTGCAACAGTAAACATCTAAACATTGAAACACTGAAACATATAATAATAGACATAAGCATAAAATAGTAAAACTAACACTGTCCTGAGTTTTTTGCATAGTGGTATAAGAGTATGAAAATTTACACCAACTCTAAAACTAAAACATTAAACATTTAATGAACATAATACTGTCCTGAGTTTTTGCATACTAGTATAAAAAAAGAGTATAAAAAGTATAACTAAAATAAACTAAAGGTTTCTAGCATTGACATTTGCAAAGTGGCAAAGCAGCGTATGAGTTAATGTACACAGTATATGTATGAGGTAGTAGTTGATGTTGTTATAGAGGCAAAAAGTGGCATATGCAGTAAGGCACATTGGGCATCCCTAAATAAGACCGTTCAGAGCACACTGTATATGTATCAGCAGTGGTGTAGATATTAGAGTAGTGTAAATGTAAACAGTAGTAATTACATGTAAGCAGTAGTAATAAAAGTAAACAGTATTAATAAATGTAAACAGAGAATGTAAACAGTATTATGATTATAGGCAGTGATGTAATACAAACATTAGTGCAAGTATGAGAAGTAGTGCAAACTGTATGAGCACATGACCGAGAGTTTAGTGAATAACCCGTTTGATGACACAGAGTCCAGTGTTAAAATCTTTGTGTTGTGTGGTAATGTGTGAGAAAGTTTTAGTGTTAAGGCAGTTCAAATGGGAGGGGGGCAGAGCAGGCAGAGTGTTTAGCATCCTGACTGCCTGATGAACAGAGCTGTCTCTCAGTCTGCTGGTTCGAGCCTGGAGACTCCTCAGTCTCCTCCCTGATGGCAGCAGTCTGAAGCAGCTGTGTAGTGGGTGTGTGGGATCACCTGCCATGCAGAGGGCTTTCCGAGTGAGGCGTTTGCTGTGTAAGTCCTGCAGTGAGGGCAAGGAGGTGCCCACGATCTTCTCAGCTGCTCTCACAATGCGCTGGAGGCTCTTGCGGCAGGATGCAGTACATGCACCAAATCATGCACCACTTATCATCCATTCTCTGTCCAGATGACACACCAAGTACCTTCCTACCTGTCTCTCTAATTACTGTTGCTGTAGTAGCCCAGTCACTTGGAAGCTCTTTCTTACCACCCAGAGCCTTTAACAGCTCGTCTCTGAATTTCTCACAACATTCTTCCTTCTTTAGCTTCCACCATTTGGTCTTCTTCTCTGATTTTACTCTTTTTCTCTTCTTCGCAACAACAGTCATTCTACACACAACCATCCGATGCTTTCTGGCCACGCTCTCCCCTGCCACAACTTTACAGTCTCCAATCTCCCTTAGGTTTCCTCTTCTACACAGAATGTAGTTGACCTGTGTACTCCTTCCTCCACTCTTATAGGTCACTCTATGTTCCTGTGAAGATTCTCAGTTGTCCAGGACATGATAAAATCAAAAAAGGCGTTCAATACAGAATCAACTGGACTTTATTTGTTGCAGAAAACGTTTTGACTTCTGTCCAGAAGTCTTTTTCAATTCTGAAATTCAGAATTGAAAAAGACTTCTGAAATTCAGAATTGAAAAAGACTTCTGGACAGAAGTCGAAACGTTTTCTGCAACAAATAAAGTCCAGTTGATTCTGTATTGAACGCCTTTTTTGATGTCACTCTATGTTCCTCCCTCTTTTGGAAATAGGTATTGACTATAGCCATTTCCATTCTCTTGGCAAAATCCACCACCATCTGTCCTTCCTGGTTTCTTTCCTTGACACCAAACCTACCCATCACTTCCTCATCCCCTCTGTTTCCTTCACCAACATGTCCATTCAGGTCTGCTCCAATCACCACTCTTTCCTCCCTGGGAATACTCTCTATCACTTCATCCAAATCTTTCCAAAATGTATCTTTCTCCTCCCCATCACATCCAACCTGTGGAGCATAACCACTGACTATGTTTAGCATCAGACCTTTAAAAAAGCTAAGTCTGGTCCTCTGGACATTCAAAANAAAGTAGAAACGTTTCGTCTTCAGACCTTCTACTTCTACCTTCAGATACATCACCCTATCTGACACTCTCTTCACCTCTACTACATGATTTGCCAACTCCTCCTTCAGGACCACCCCTACTCCATTTATCTTTCTATCCACACCATGGTAAAACAGTTTGAACCCTGCTCCAATGCTGCAAGCCTTGCTGCCTTTCCACTTGGTCTCTTGGACACATAAAACATCTACCTTTCTTCTCTGTATCATGTCAGCCACCTCTCTACCGTTGCCTGTTATTGTCCTCACATTTAGAGTTGCAACCCTCAGTCCTACATTCTTCACTTTCCTCCTCTCCCTCTGTCTCCTGACACGTTTCCCTCCTTGGGGTCTTCGACTAGCACTTTAACTTACTGTATATTAAATGAAAAGCTTTAAATGTTATTTATTAGCATTACTCACCTGCGATGCTGTCTCACTTGTAGAGGCTTTTTCCAGGTTCCAAGCTGCAGTGTGGGATCATCTGCACTCCTGTGCATGAAGGACAGCCTTTTTAAGTTCAATGTTTTTGTCTATCCATTGTGCTGTAAGACTAATCATGCTAACGGGGCTAACACAATGTACAAATATCTGTGGTAAAACTCACCCAACAAAACATGCTATCGGCTATTAACTTCTCATTGTCGTTGGAAATGATGGTTGTAACTTGGGTAATGTTACGTCGGAAAATATGTCAGACTACGGACGATGAAGCGAGGCTCATCGTAGTCCACAAATCTTCGGAATCTGACATCCTCACAAACGAAAAATAAAACTTCCACACAGCCGACATTTTGAATATTCCTCTCCACCGTGAGATCGGATGATGTCATTGTGTTGTGCTGCCGCTGCAATGTCATCGCGTTGTGCTGCAACATCATCACATAGTGCTGCCACCGCAGCAAAAACTGCACCTTTTACATTGGAGAGTTATTTTAATGGAATGACCGATGTTGAAAATTAACGTTAATATCGACCGATATCGATACTAGGCTGATAATATCGTGCATCCCTAGTTAAAACTTATTTAGCCAATAACGGATGCCAATACCAATACTTTATACTGTATATGTTTCTTTGTCAGAACATAACCCTCTTATATAGGCTTATTTGCTACAAAAATTGTGCTACAGCTGTAAGAGCTGGTGACATATATTCAGTAACAGCCATATTCAAGGATTCAAGGTTATTTATTTGTCATTCGCACCCCATGTGGTGCATGTGGTGCAACGAAATTATGTACACATGGTCCCAGTTACATCCAACAATAAAATGTAAAAGAAAAACAGCAATAAGATATAAGATATGAACTAAGAAAAACATCAACTAAATATACACTAAGCACTAGTAGCATAAAAACATTACGCCAAACAACAACACGAACATGAGTCTCTGTGTAGATGAGCACACATGAAAACAGCAACATGTAACAATTCAGCAGCAACATGATGGGATTTTTTTCACAGTGATTATACTGGTTAGATATTAATGAGTCTAACAGCCTAAGGGTAGAATATGTTCCACATGTTCCATATGATATGCATAGCACTTTAACTTATATAATAAAAATAATAATAATAATAATAATAATAATAATAATAATAATTATTATTATTATTATTATTATTATTATTATTATTATTATTATTATTATTATTATTATTTATTCATTTTATATCCTAAAAACAAATTAATTATATTTACAACAATTATATTTACAACAACAACAACACCAACAACAAAAAGAAAATAAAAGAAAACCAATACAGTGAAATGAAAGGAAGCAGAGAGAAGAAAAAAATCTTATATCTGCCCCTTTTTTCTCATACATAAAATTCAAACAATAATACTCTTCAGTTGGTAAAACAATAAAACAAAAAATGAAATCCTTCTAGAACAACAATTTATATGAGTACACATTATACAGTTTCATATTTTTTAGCAATCAAAACTTTATCAATTTCTTAAACATGTACATTGACTTGGCACTTTTAATATTATTTTCCAGATTATTCCACAATCTCACTCCTTGTATCAAGGTACATCGTTCTTTCAAACTGGTTCTAAATTTAGTTGTTATGAACATCTCTGTCCCCTTAAGATTATAGCAGCTTTCTCTATTTGTACAAATTATCTGGTTGTTCAAAGATAATGCATTTTGGTGAGCCCTACACATAACTAATAAAATTTTATAATCAATCAAGTCGTGAAATTTCAATAATTTCAGTTTACAAAATAATACATTAGATGGATGATGGCTATGTTTTCGAGTGATAACTCTTATTGCTCTTTTCTGCAAAACAAAAACAGGATTTGTAGTTGTCTTACATGCCTTCCCCCATACCTCAATACAATAGAGTCTATTGTGTTGAGGTATGTCCCACACTTGGTCTATTGAATAGACCAAGTGGGGGACAACTAATGTATTGTACAACATATTCAAAGCTTCATCATTAAACAAGTCCCTCACTTTATACAGCAATGCAATAGATTTAGCTAATTTTGTTCTTAAATAATTTATGTGAGGTTTCCATGTCAGTTTCTCATCAATAACAACCCCCAAAAACTTCACCTCACTGACTCTACTAAACTGGACATCAACAGTTCCTTGTCTATTTGTAAATATCATATACTGTAATTAGTTTTATCTAGATTTAATGATAATTTATTAATTTTAAACCAATTTTGTATTTTTACAAATTCTGCTTGCACCTTCTCCAATATTGATTCTATTTCCCAACCTGAACAAAAAAAGGTGTATCATCTGCAAATAATACACATTTAAGGAGCCCTGACACATTTACCAAGTCATTCACATATAAGATAAACAACTTAGGTCCCAGTACAGAGCCCTGAGGAACTCCACATGTAATTTCACAGAGCCCAGATTTTACACCATGTACATGTACAAACTGTTTCCTATTTTCCAAATAACTAGATATCCATTTCAGTGCTTGTCCTCTAATGCCATATTTATTTAGTTTTTCAAGGAGAATGCTGTGATCAATTGTATCAAATGCTTTCTTCAAATCAATAAAAATACTAACACAGTATTGTTTTTGATCAACGGCAGTAGTTATTTGCTCTATCAGTTCCATAAGAGCCAATGATGTAGAATTTTCAGCTCTAAATCCATATTGACTGCTGCTTAAAAGCTTATATTTGTCGATAAATTGATCCAATCTGATAACAAATAATTTTTCCAAGATTTTCAAGAACTGTGACAACAAGGATATTGGTCTGTAATTATTAAATATACATTTCTTACCATTTTTGTAAATAGGAATGACCTTTGGTATTTTCATATTGTCTGGGAATACTCCTGTTGAAAATGATAAATTACAAATATATGCAAATGGATCAACAACATAACCCAATACCTCCTTAACAAACATCATGTCCATATCCACACAATCTTTTGACCTTATACCTGCAAAAATTTTAACAATGCTCATTATTTCTTCCTCGTCAGTTTCACAAAGAAAGACGCTATTTGCACAACCCTTGATTGTTTGAGTCGAGTCATTATCAGCTTTAGGTATTTGAGCAACGAGATTTGGACCAACATTAACATAATAATGATTAAATTATTTTGCTATTTTTTTTTATTTTTTTTTCAAAGTCAAAGTCAACTTTATTGTCAGATCTGCAATATGTACAGTGCAGGACATACACAGGACCGAAATTGCGTTTCTCTCAGTCCCTCGGTGCAACAGTAAACATCTAAACATTGAAACACTGAAACATATAATAATAGACATAAGCATAAAAATAGTAAAACTAACACTGTCCTGTGTGTTTTTTTTTTTTTTTTTTTGCATAGTGGTATAAAAAAAGAGTATAAAAAGTATAACTAAAATAAACTAAAGGTTTCTAGCATTGACATTTGCAAAGTGGCAAAGCAGCGAATGAGTCAATGTACACAGTATATGTATGAGGTAGTAGTTGATGTTGTTGTAGAGGCAAAAAGTGGCATATGCAGTAAGGCACATTGGGCATCCCTAAATAAGACCGTTCAGAGCACACTGTATATGTACCAGCAGTGGTGTAGATATTAAAGTAGTGTAAATAAATGTAAACAGTAGTAATTACATGTAAGCAGTAGTAATAAAAGTAAACAGTATTAATAAATGTAAACAGAGAATGTAAACAGTATTATGATTATAGGCAGTGATGTAATACAGACATTAGTGCAATTATGAGAAGTAGTGCAAACTGTATGAGCACATGACCGAGAGTTTAGTGAAAACCCGTTTGGTGACACAGAGTCTAGTGTTAAAAACTTTGTGTTGAGTGATAATATGTGAGAAAGTTTTAGTGTTAAGGCAGTTCAAATGGGAGGGGAGGCAGAGCAGGCAGAGTGTTTAGCATTCTGACTGCCTGATGAACAGAGCTGTCTCTCAGTCTGCTGGTTCGAGCCTGGAGACTCCTCAGTCTCCTTCCTGATGGCAGCAGTCTGAAGCAGCTGTGTAGTGGGTGTGTGGGATCACCTGCCATGCGGTGGGCTTTCCGAGTGAGGCGTTTGCTGTGTAAGTCCTGCAGTGAGGGCAAGGAGGTGCCCACGATCTTCTCAGCTGCTCTCACAATGCGCTGGAGGCTCTTGCGGCAGGATGCAGTACATGCACCAAACCACACAGTGATGCAGCTGGTCAGGACACTTTCTATGGCACCTCTGTAGAAGGTGCTCATGATGGGGGTTGAAGCTCCAGCCCTTTTCAGCTTGCGGAGAAAGTAGAGACGCTGGTGAGCCTTCTTTGCCAGTGCTGCAGTGTTCCTGCTCCAGGACAGGTCCTTTGAGACGTGCACTCCCAGGAACTTGGTGCTGTCTACTCTCTCCACTGCGGTGCTGTTGATGGTCAGAGGAGGATGTTGGGCATCCCTCTTCCTGAAGTCCACAACAATCTCCTTTGTCTTCTCCACGTTGAGAGTGAGATTGTTGTGTCCGCACCACAAGGCCAGGCGGCTCACCTCGTTCCTGTAGTCCGTCTCATCGTTGTTGCTGATGAGACCTACCACTGTTGTGTCGTCCGCAAACTTGATGAAGTGGTTGGAGCTGTACGATGGTGTGCAGTCGTGTGTTAGCAGGGTGAATAGAAGGGGGCTCAGCACACATCCTTGTGGGGCCCCTGTGTTCAATGTGATGGTGCTAGATGTGTTACTCCCGATCCGTACTGTCTGTGGTCTCCCGGTCAGGAAGTCTAGCAGCCAGTTACATATCTCAGTTATTTCACTGTTATCATAAAGCTCCTTATCATCCTTTACAAAATATTTCGAAATTCCTGATCGTATCTTATGTTTTTTTAAAACATTATTCTTTACTCCCCATTTTCCTTTTGTATTACCATTATTAACACTTAATAAATCACTATAGTATGTCTTCTTGTTTTCTTATAATCCCCACCAATTTGTTTTTATATTTCTTGTATTTGTCTTCTGCTTCTTTTGTTCTCACCTTCAAGAAAGATGAATACAAATCATTCTTTTTTTTTACAGGCATTTCTTAACCCATTGGTTATCCATGGTTTTTCAACATTTATTTTTGAATAGTTGTTTTGCACACAATTATTTTCATACAGAGACCCCAAAATATTCATAAACACATCATATGCGCTGTTCACCTCTTTATCATACACATTCTTCCAATTTTGTTTATTTAAATCATCTTTTAGTTTGTCCAAAGCTCTTTTTGATGTGTTTATCCTTTTTCCATCAACTGTAACTGCTGTATCACTGCACATATAAGTTTTACAAATTATACAAATTGGCAAATGATCACTTATATCAGTCATAAATATTCCACTCAACAATTCTACATTTCTTATGTTGGTGAAAATATTGTCAATAACTGTTGCACTATGGGTTGTGATTCTTGTCGGTCTAGATATTAGTGGATAAAGATTCAAACTGTACATTGCGTCCTTAAACACGCCAATGTTATTTGATTTAGTCTGATTACCCAAATCAATGTTAAAGTCCCTACAAACAAACAAAAAATAAATGAAAAGTGGTAAATGCTATTTATTAGCATTTGTCACCTGCGATGCTATCTCACTTGTGGAGGCTTGTTCTGGGTTCCTAGCTGCGGTGTGGGATCCTCTGCACTCCTGTGCATGAAGGACAGCCTTTTCGAGATCAAAGTTTTTGTCTACTGTATCCATTGTGCTGTAAGACTAATCATGCTAACAGGGCTAACACAATGCCCAAATGTCTGGTAGGACTCACCCAACAAGACGTGCTATTGGCAATTAGCTTCTCAATGATTTCAGAAATCACAGCTTGTAGCTCGGGTAACGTTACGTTGGAAAAATATCTCAGACTGGGGACAATTTAGTGAGGCTTAATGTAGTCCGTAAATCTTCAGAATCTGACGTTCTCACCAATGAAAAACTTCCATACTACGGACATTTTGAATTTTCCTCTATGCCTTGAGATCAGGTAGGCGCATGCAACATCATTGCGTTGTGCGGGCGCTGCAACGTGATGATTTTGTGCTGCAATGTCATCACGTTGTGCTGCCGTTGCAGGCAAAAACAGTGCATTTTATATCAGCGAGTTATTTTAATGTGAAGTAGACATGAGGGTAACCACCATATTGTGTCTTTAAACACATACGGTGCCACCCAGATGTAAAGGATTTTAGGGGGGGTCAGTATTAAGCTGACCTCTTTATCCTTAATTAATTACTTATTCAGATTGAATAGTAATTTCACGGATTCTTTTCTTTTTCAGTTTACCCAATATTTCTGTGATCTTTATGATGGATAAATAAATAAAGCCATTAAGTGACAGAGACGTTAACTTAGTTTGGTATGTCAAAGACACTACCATTTATTTAAAATAAATCAACTAAATTAACACCATTACACTTGATTGACATGATTTCACTTTCTTGCAATTTAACACGTCAGCACATTTAAATTGCAACACAACAGACATAAATACAGGTTGTCAATATACTTAGTCTGTGGCTCTTTAGCTTAAATATAGTTACCAGCTTGAATGGAGATAGGAGAAATTTAAGAGGGAGAGGTTAAGAGAGGAAGTTATTTATCTTGAGTGTAACCAGAAATGACACTTTCCATCCGACTTCTGCTAAATTCAGGTACGTTTGTAAACAGCTCTTTACCTTTTGACGACAGCCCGGTAAGAGAAGACCTTGTAGCTTTTCAGATGTACGGGGTCCTTGGAGGGACCAGTACATCTGAGTTGGTTATTCGTTTACCTTCCAACGTCTCCTGGTTTCGCGTTGGTCATCAGAAAATGCGTCAGCTCCTGGTTTCTGGCTCAAGATAACTTATTCCAGAAAGGAATAAACAAAGTTCTGAGCTTGTACACTCGGTTCGAAGTGGACTCATAACATGTTATTAGTCCTTAACTGAAGGACGTGTCCTTAGCGTGTGACTAAACGTCCATCCAGCTCTTTGGGAAAGTTCACATCTCTCCTTCCTCACAGGAACTAACTGTTTTAGGAAAAACTTAGACCCTTAGTAGAATATCTGAGATGAGAGGAGTTGTCACTTTCCCATTGGTCCAAAAGAACCTGTCGAGCAGTTCACTTGTTATCACGATTCAAGGTGAAATTCAGAGCAGAGGGAAATTGTTTAGGAAAAGTGTCTTAGTGAGGAGACTTTCAGACGCTAGTGAGAATTTTAGCTGAAACTCAACAAAAACAACTTCTGAGAAAGGCAGTTTGACATATTATCTGAACTTTGACACCTTTTCATTTGTAGAAATGACACAGTGATGTTTCACATTACAGAATAACAGCATAAAAGCACACATCATGAAAATGACAAAATGTTATTCTTTTGATTACATTAGAATAAAATTAAAGAAGCCAATAGTCTCTTTTGGTGACTATGTTCTCAGATTACAACTAATGGAATAATTTGTAGTAAATGTCTTGCTTTACTGAGAGGTCAGTAAAGGTCATCTCTGGAACAGTTCAAAAATACAAAGGTGTATCAGAGCGGGCACGGTCATGCCCACTACAAATGGAATGGCCATTGTCTGATATTGAACTTCAGTGCTAATATCAGTTGATACCGATACCATGCCGATAATATTGTGCATCGTAAATGAGTCCCTGTGACTCAATGGTAGTAATCTGTATAAGTAACGGTTGAATGAAAAAAGACAGCTGCCAGCCAGTCCATTTATTCATTATTCAGGACAACAATTTGACATTATTTGACACCCCTGCTCTAAAATAACTGAATTACTTTCTTACTCAATGTTTCAAAACGTAAACATTGTGGATGTCTGATACTTAGAGTATACTACGCTGCATTTACTGCATTACTGCTAGCCATATGTGTTTTTGTTAGGGCTATGTCCATTCTTTGCGCTACCATTTAAAAACATTTCAGTGTGGAGAAAACCCACTGGATGTAATAACGCAACAATAATGTTCCGAGTTAAATGCTGACAGAGCTACTTGGACTTGTCTGATAGGGATGAAGTGAGGCGACGTGATGGCTGCCTGGTGGAGAGATTGTCTCAGCCTCAGCATGGAGACAGCTTTCTGCTGTGCACAGAGACATCGAGACAGAGGAGGGGAGAGATCTGCAATCTACCCTCGAGAAAAGACCAACTCTCCCTCAGGCAACTCTGATTGCAGTTTTCTGACGGAGAATAGATTTTTCTCTTTATAGTATGACAAAGCAAGTGGATCATGCATAGTTAAAAAAAATGGAAGACACTAAAACCTACTAGTTAAAAAAAAATATGGTGAAAAATTAGAAAACTTTTTGCAAAAATATAAAAGTTTTGGAAGCATTAATATTTTCAGGTTGCTGGTGAAGATTCTCAGTCGTCCAGGACATGATAAATCAAAAAGGCGTTCAATTCAAGATCAACTGGACTTTATTTGTAACAGAAGACGTTTCGCTTCTCATCCGAAAAGCTTTATCAAGCTTTTCGGATGAGAAGCGAAACGTCTTCTGTTACAAATAAAGTCCAAGTTGATCTTGAATTGAACGCCTTTTTGATTTGTTTTCAGGTTATTAAATAGCTGCTGGAGTTGAATTTTAAGTGTGTACCTTTCTAACAACTATTTCACTTTTGCCCTAAAATTTTATTTGAAAAGTCATACTTATTCACAAGCCAACGCCTTTCGTAATATTTAAAGTACTGTACATCAATGTTTGAGTAACAACTTTACTTCACAAGGTATTTTATAATGTTTTTGGACTTCATGATTCATTTGAAAAAGGTGACCAGGAGGTTTTTCAGTTGTGACTGACTAGAGTTTGGCAGCTCCGGCTGTGTTTCTTTTTACTCTCAAACTTCTCACTTCTCAGAATACAGTACGTGCTCAATTCTTGTTCACATTACATGTCCCTCCCATAACTTCTGCTCAAGAAAATTTAATAAAACTTAATACACAAATACATCGTCATTAGACAGTGTGCTCATATAGGTTTCATCAACCCAGCTTTAAGGTCAAGGTCACAAATCAAAGTCAGATATTATCCAAGGTCTTTGCTTGTCCATGCCATCACTACTGGTTGATGTTTAATGGTTTGTTGACAGGTGTGCAATGTGCTAAATGTAGTACTCTTACAGCCAATTGGAAATCAGTAAATCTGAAATTAGGCATGTATTAATTATTATACCAGAACAGACCGTTTGTTTGCATTTTTTAAAATCTATTAACTGAACATATTTTCCATAATAAATATATTTCATTGATACCTAGCTTCATTTTCAAAGCTTTCTACTTTTGATTATCAATCTCCTGAAGTCAACTGAAAGAAACTGACTGGATGTAAATCAGCTTTTGACTTATTTTGGTCTGGCAAGATCATAGTCTGTTTCTCTGCTACTGCAAATAAAAATTTTGAAAATTATTTACATATAGAAAGAAGTACATATAAAAAATTATAAAGTACAAAAACAACAATGTTCAGTCAGGTCATCTGGACATTTTTTTTCTGAAAATGTGCATCCTTCATCCAAAGGACTTCTTCAATCTGAGGAGCCACAAACAAACTGGAGTCCAAAAATACAAAAACCTTGAACAAGACTGTTATTTAGTATTTATTTGAGGTTTTTTTTTGCCTCAGTATTTTGAAACACACCGTTACCAAATACAGTATATCATTTTTTACTTAGTTTTCTCAACAAGCGTCATCTATTAACAGACGTTATACTTCACACTCAAACAGCCACTGGCCAAAAGGATGGCCCAGCACAGAAGATCAACATCATCAGGTCAGGACTCTGCGGTCTACACTCATCTCCACGCAGCGGTCACTCTTTCAGGGATGAAGATGTTCACATCCTTGATAGAGAGGAACGATGGTTTGAGAGAGGAGTAAAGGAGGCCATCTTTGTGAAAAGAAACCGTCCATCATTAAACAGGGGTGGAGGCCTCCGGGTTCAACTGTCCCCCTTATACAACGCTGTTATTGCTAGTATCACTCAGCCCTCTGTGAATAGCAAACAACCATCAGGGTGCTAACGATCCATCGTTAGGCTGATGGTCCTCCTTGATCATGTGAGCAGCTGGTTTCAGGCTGTCATCAGCCAACTGGTTGATCCACTGTGAGAGGGTGCTATTTATAAGACTGAGCTGAATACAGCATCTCAGACTGAGGAAGTCTTTCGGACGAAAGACGAAACGTTTCTACAATTGTTTTGCTTTGTTTTGTTTTTTGAATGTCCAGAGGACCAGACTTAGCTTTTTTAGATTTTTCTACCTGGATTATTGAGCATGCATCAGGTTATACTTCACAGTTTCATCAACTTTTGGAATTCTCAAAATATTTTAAACGGTTACAACTAATATTTTGTTTTTAAGATTTATCCTGGCAAACATGCATCCATCCATTATCTTTTAACTGCTTCTTCCTTTTTGGGTCACCCCCGTGACCTGAAAAGATTACCTCTTGCACAGCAGTCACTGTGCAAGAAGTGTGGGACATGCTGGACAGGTCTCCAGTCCATCACAGGGACAAACAAAGACAAACAACCATTCACTCTCTCACTCACACCTAGAGACAATTTGGAGTTATCAATCAGCCTAACATGCATGTTTTGGTCTGTGGGAGGAAACTGGAGTACACGGAGAAAACCCACGCATGCACAGAGAGAACATGCAAACTCCACCCAGAAAGGCCCCCGGCTGGGATTTGATCTGGCAATCTGCTCGGTGAGAGGCAGCAGCTCCATCAACTGATCCACCATGCTGCCTACAAACATGCAGCAAACAGTTAATTTGTTATTGGACTGAGTGCACACTCACATGTCTTTGATTGAGACATGGGACAGCTGGTGGCACAACTGGTAGAGCTGCTGCCTCTCAGCGAGAAGGTTGCCGGTTCAAATCCCGGTCCGGGGCCTTTCTGGGTGGAGTTTGCATGTTCTCCCCGTGCATGCGTGGGTTTCCTCCGGGTACTCCGGTTTCCTCCCACAGACCAAAAAACATGCTTGTTAGGCTGATTGGTGACTCTAAATTGACCCTAGGTGTGAGTGTGAGAGTGGATGGTTGTTTGGTGTGAGTGAGACAGGTCCCTCTTGTAAATGAGTCCCCGTGACTCAACGAGGCTAGCCTGTATAAATAAAGGTTGAATGAATGAATGAATTGAGGCTGAAGTTTTCTATTAATTTCTAATTAAAACTTTCCAATAATTCAATAATGGAAGGCCTTTAATGTCAGGCAAATGTCTGTGGTGCTGCTAAGCATTAGCCGGTACTTGTTCTGTAAGGAAATGCTGATCAAATTTACTATTAATGGCATTTGACGGGGTGGTTAAAGAAGGCTGGAGAGTTTTTTTTTTTATTTTTATGATAGAAGTGTTTGGAAAAGCACCCCGGTCAAACTGGACTGCAAACAACATTACATAAGAGTAAGAGAGGGTCTCTGTGACACACCAACAAGACACTCAGGGTTCACATCTTTTTTTATTTTCTGAAGAAAGAAATGTTAATGCAAAGTTAAAATTGCTTATGAAGGCTCTTAAAAGCTATTCAAAAACGTTAAGCATGACATAAATGCAGAATTGCCACTTTTGGAGAATATTAATTTAGCTGTTTCATTATATTAAAATAAATGAGAGCACAACACAAAACGGATTTAAAAAGCATAAACTTTCTAGGTTGTCAAAACAAGCATAGAAATTATTAATGATTTTAATATTTTTCTAAAATAATTAAAGGACAAAAATGAAACCATCTGGTCAAATATTTAGTGTTAGATTCAGTTAAATTTATGAGAATAAAATAAAAACAGCCACTTTCAGACATGTTGTTTTATACATCTTGAAGTTTCTTATTTTACTTTTTTTTACATGAATCAAAACTTTTTCGCAAAAATGGAAATCCTTAGCCTTTACTGTGTTTCCACTGATATTACCAACTTTACAGATATTTCAAATATCAAAACTCTGAGTCCACCTAACTGAGTTAAAACTTTGACAGAAAATGTTATTGTTGGTGTAAATTGGCACTTGTTATGGTGTGTTCATGGTTCAAGGCAAACAAAAACAGACAAACAAAATGAATAAAATTGTTTTGCTGGTCAAGCTGAAAACCAACCAATTCCAGTCACCAGCCAATTGACTGATACACTTCTGTTTTTAAATATTACTGTTGTTCTCAGTGCTGCTTTATTGCAGCAACCATACTGTGTTTTGTATTCCCATCAATTAAAATCAGTTTAATTGTCTTAATCCTTTTATATCCTCCATGGTAAATCTGCATTAGTCCATTTTACAAACTTGTCACGTAGCTTGGACACCTTTCAAACTTTAGACACAACAGGAATTATCCAGATTATCACACCACATTCTGTTTCTGTGATAACTCTTTCCAAACCACATTTTATGGTTCTTTAAAGTGTTTTAACAGACATTTGCTTCCTGTTAGTCAGCCAGGTGCAACAGCTTACTGTTTAGTCTGCATGCACTTCATTTTAACAGCAGATTAATTTCACATTCAGGCATTGAGGTTACGTATACAGTATTTGCAAATTACAGAAATTCAAACTACAATGTAACTCTCTTTAGAAGAGGTGATATATTTTCCTTATTGCTAGTGCTAGTCTGGCATCATTTATTTATTTTTTGAGTAAACCCTATGTTGGCAAAACATCTTGTTTTAATAAAACTGTCAGAAAATAATCATAAACCACAGCTCATTAATCCTAGCTAACACAAAAATGGGTATAAACTAGACAACTGTACAAATATTGAACTAAAATTGTGTGTGAAAGTAGTTAAGACTCATTGGTAACACTGACTCTGAGTCCTAACAATGCACAAAACAGCAGTATCATGAAACTGCACATATTGTGTTTTTCAAGGTTTGACTAGTTGTAAATTCATATTTTCCCAACATTAGGCAGTAGGCAACATCCATAAGGAATGCTTGGCCACCATTTATCCAGGTTTGCACAATTTATTGTTTTGGAACAGAGCTTTAAATAAAGATTACCTCATCAAAATGTTTAGAAAAAGGACCCCAATAACCTTATATATCTCTGGGAAATACTTCTGAGTCATTTTAAGTGATAACAGATCTGCCCTTGAACATCATAACTAATTTATAGAATGCTTGTATTGATGGAAACAATCAAATTTCTCATATGTTGCAGGGTTTTTCAAATTATTGCCAAACAAAACTCGCAAAGCAACTCCAATCAATATGTGCAACAAAACTCCCTGTGACATAAAAGTCTATTTAACTTAATCATTGAGTTTAATGCTATACTTGCATCAATTATTGTTTCAATACGGTCTACACAGTTTAGTGTACTGTGGAACGTCAGTGAATTAATCTGCCGAGCACCTCCTCATGCATCTGATAACAACACAACTCCCTCGGTGCACTTCTTGTTCTGTTCATGTGCTCGCCACATGTGCAAACAGCAACTCTCACAGAATGTTGTCCTCTTCCTGGTAATTGTGTTTTCCTCTGTGGTTGGAGAAGACACAGAATTATCTATATATTGAAGCAAAGCTGTCTGTCTGAATGCCCTGGTGTCACCATCTCTGATTGAGATGACTGAATAAATGAGGCTCTGATTGGGGTTTTAGGTTAAGTCATATTAGTAGACAAAATAAAATTATCCAGGAACATATTAATGTAATAAAAAGCTCTCAGATCTGGCAGCTTTATTGCATTTGAAAGCTGCAAGCCTCGCTCCACTCCTGTTCCCCCCTCACTAAGTGCCAATCCCCCTGAAGGGCTTGCTGGTTGGAGCAGTGCTAACATGATTGACATTGATATCTGGATCAAACTATAGAATCAACCCTAATATAATTATGTGAGCAGACACGGAAGCAAAGACCTGGGCTCTAACTGTAATAGCCTATACATATGTTAGGGTTTTACATGCATGGGGCGTAATGCACTGGGAAAGCAAGCATGCAAGCTGCAATTTGCACCAAAACATTACACATGATTGTGTATCTAACCTTTTTGCTTTTGTAAATGCACTGCTGGGTGTGAGAAACGCATTGACTATCTGTTAGGAATGTGAAAATTAACAGTTATACTGTATTTTGAAACAGACATGCAGAAACAAGAGTGTATTGACAGAGAAGCTGTGAATGGATGCTGTTTTAGCTGCAGTTGAGACACATTTATTTTATTTAATTGTGCTTCACACAAACATTTTAATTAATTTTGTTAATTAATGAAGGGCTACAGGCAGAATTATTTTTCCAAGCATCAACATAACTTTTCTTTTAGGATCTAACAATTATTTTTTCTAATTCTTGTCATAGTTTTATTTTCTCATTGTTATGATTTGCACCTGCCCTGCCCTGCCCTGCCCTGCGTGCCTAATTCGTTTACTCTCCAAGTGGTTCATATTTGGATAATTAGCATCTCCCCGTTAAATGCTGAGCTTTACTGTGTCTCAGACAGGGGAGCATTATGTGTCATGCTGCACCTTTACATTCCTCTCCTAGTGTCCTTACCTTCTGAGTTATTTCCATATTCTGTAAGTAGTGTCGCTGCCTCGTCAGCAGTATTTGTTTTCCTTTTTTGTAAATAATTAACTTTTTGTGATTTCGCTTGAATCCTGCTTGCATTTGGGTTTCAATATACTATAAAATGTAACACTCATTGCATTGCGCTCTATCCTGATTGAGGGGTGAATCATTTTGTCTTATCAGTTTTTGATGTTCAGGTGTCTTATATCAGCTTTTTGACAATGTTAATTTAGAATACATACCAACCTGTAAGGCTTGAGGGCAGCACTAAAACATTTCGGGGTCTTCACAGCAGAAGGACATAGTTTCCACCTTCCTCAATCACCTACAGACAAAGTTTTTCCTTAGTTTACACATTTCCCAGGATAAATTGTTAAGTCTGCCTGTTCCGAGGCCAGCTGGGGAAGAATCCATTCCAGGAAATGTATAAAATATAGGAGCTGCTCTGATACACAGAGAGAGAGAGCCAAAAAAGTGTGAGGAAAACCGGGAGTGGGAAGGAAGCGTGCGCCTCGCTAGAGAGCTAGTGAAGAAAAAAGTCAACAGCACATATCAACAATCAAGTGGCATTACAGTGATTTTTTTTTTTCACAGTGATAATTCTGAGTTAGGATTCATGAGTGTAACAGTGTAGTGATACACCTTGTTCTCTGAACCTCTCAGTGAAATACCTTTCTTGAAATCTTCATGAAAAGACAGTGGACACTGTTTATTCCATTAAACTTGAATCAAATATACAAATTAAATCACCAAGGGACTTTCTAATTTGTCCTGGTTCAAATATATCACAAATAATCTTGTGTTTATTGCATTGATCGTTATTATTGTTCAATATTTTGATAATCAAAGACTCGGTCCAAAGTCAAGGATATGTCAAATTGATCTTTCAGTATTTGTTTAGAAATGTGAGACAATAATCAGTTTAATCATAAAACTGGCGTCTGTATTCTGTTCTGTTCTAAAACAATCTTCTCTTCCCCTTTCTAAACAAACATCTCTTTGACTCATAGTAAACCCTCTTGACTTCTCTGACCTTGGGTGAACCACTCCTACTTCTTGGCTTCTGACCAATCAGTGAAGAAGCAAGTCACTGAAGTCAAACCCACTTTAAAAGTTCACACTTCCGTGAATCTTTCAGGTCTGAGCTGAGTTGAGAAATCAATTCGTCACACTCAGCCTTTCAAGCTGTCGGACATTGGCCAAATGCCAAAGGCCAGTCCTTCGCTTAGGATTTTACAGCATGCTCGCTGGAAAATCCGAACAGAGCTTCCTAGCTCAAAACTTTTACTAAGAATTCCTTTTAAAGCTGCATTCTGCAGTTTCTGGAGAACGCTGGGACTTAGAAATATTTTCAACAGGGAAAAGCATCTGTGGTCTGCTGAACTTGAGATCTGCTCCGCCCCCTGCTGCATGTCTGCTCGGAGCCGCTTCAATATTCTGTGTTTATATGTTAATAAAACGTTCTTATAAAATAAAATAAAACCATGAAGCGCTAGTTCAGCACACCAGAAGACCAGGAAATCTTCAGAGCCTCAGGCAGCCACGTTGAACCCTACTTTAATTCGCTCTTGACAACTGCACTTCCTCATTCATTGCAGTCGGCAGAGGGAGCGGTACAGAGCGGTGAATGAAGCGATTATTTGACTTTTGAAAAAAAAAATAAAAGTCCTGATCAGGGATTAAGAAGTGGAATTTAATACATTTGTGTCACATACAAAACAGTCCTGCATCGCTTTCCAATCCTTTAACGAGAACGTGCGCGACACTGGGGCTGGGACAGGTGGGGGTGTGGGTTGGGGCGTGAGAAGCTCTGTTGAGGGCAACTGGAGTGCAGCTTTATTGGCTGAATAAAAACTCTGTTTTTATTGGCTGGAAAATGGCGGGTCACTTTTTCTTTTTAGAAATGCTTATTTGCCACCTGGAGAAGCAAGGGGACAATTTTTTATTTTTTTTCCAGAGATTACATGGCTAACATCAGTCTGTCAGGAGATGTGGCAGAGTGAAGAAATATGTTTATAAAAAATGTTACATACAGCTCCTTTAAGGAATGTTTTATTTTGAAACCAGACCAGTAACTACCCACTACTTCTGCCGATAAAAGTGAACCTCAACGAGAACAGAGTCGAGACCGAACGTCTGCAAGGTTAAATAGTTGTTTGATTGTTTACCAGAGCGTACGTGAGTTCAGCTGAAGTTGTATGGAAGAGTTCTCATTCTGGTTGAATTCACTCAAAATAACTACCTTTAAATCTCCTCATTTTCTCCCACTCCTTCTTACTATCCGCCTCTTATTTTGCCAGTAACGACTTAAGATAAAATTGCCTACAGATATAAGTAAATATATAATCTTATTTCTTGTTTCTGTTGTCCACAATTTAAATCTGATGATGTTTAAATTATAGGAAAATTGATCAGAACCAATCCAGTGTACAGTGTTGATGTAATTTTAATGATTTGTTATTAAATGACTCCATCTCATGGTGGGTCAACTACTGTATAATTAACGTTTCATTGTTATTTACATCTGATCTGATCGCAAAATTTATTGTTTAATCCTGAAAAAGAAGAGAACCCGTGAATTATTGATGATAAAGTTGTCAGGATAACACCTGCTCATTCTAACATTTGGTGTACTGTACGGTTCAGTAAATCTGACCGTTACCTGTACTCTTACCTCTGGTGGTGCCGTACGTGCTTCTTAAAGGATTAATATTAATATTTTTGTGATTTTATGGATCAAAGATTACATGTTGGCATAATATCCAAGTTTTTTTTACTCTTAAAAGATAGTTTTTGGCTGAAAGGTTTCAGAACGCTGCATGAAGTGCATGTTTGATGTCATTTAAAGCTGAAATTATCATTGTTCAATTTTTAAACATTTATTTGAAGCTGCTTTTAGTGAAGATTTGTCACTGTCCTGAATCGTTTAGAATAACGTGTTCAAAGCTGCTGTACATTTCATGTTTTGACCTCCGTGTCACGCTACCTAAAGCTTGTTTTTACATCTGCACGATTGCTGTTGTGTGGTATTTTACATTTTAAGCAGAAAAAGAAGGCATATGTTTGTTGAAACTGTTTGATTGTTGGTTTCTGATGGTTCTGGGTTGACCCGGTTCTTTTGGGCTTGATTTTGGACGAGTCCTTGTCGGTTCAACAATTAATATTGCTGTTTTACTGAGAGAAGGCTCAGTGTATCTGTTTGAATGCAAACGTTACATTTTCAGAATTTTTGTGGTATTTTTAAGCGTTTTTATTGAGTTAAAGAGTCCAAAAAGTTTGTGATAAGCTAAGCTAACATTCCATTGAAAGCTACGTGTTCTTTTCTTGTGCTGTGATTGGTTGAAGAAAAAGAACTACATGAGCTGTGATTGGTCGACAAAAGAACTACAGGAGCTGTGATTCGCTAAAAGCTGGTGACGTACGCCGTTACGGCCGACCCACTCTGTCGTCAGTTTCACTTTGTAACACAATTCTGACAAGTGTCTGGCTTGTTCGTCTCTGTGCATGCATCTATCTTTAAAACCTGTTTAATCGCGGTGTTTTGAGATATTTAAAGGTGTTTTGAGGCAAATTAAAAAGTCTGATTGATCGCCGCGTCACCGGAAGTCACGTGACCCCGAAAGAAAAAAATATTTATTTATTTAAAGTTTAAAAATTCAATAAAGCCTTGACAACAGTTTTAATCGCATCAATTTGTCTCTTAAAAGTGAGAGGACTGAAGAGAGGAGACAGGAATATAAGGAGATGGGACATAGAGCAAAGAAGGAAATAGCTAAGGCAAAGCAGAGGGTGTACAATGAGTTGTATGGGAGACTGGACACTAAAGAGGGCGAGAAGGACTTGTACCGATTGGCAAGACAGAGGGATCAGGCTGGAAAGGATGTGCAGCAGGTTAGGCTTATTAAAGATGGGAATGGGAATGTTCTAACAAGTGAGGAGAGTGTGATGGGAAGATGGAAGGATTACTTTGAGGAGCTAATGAATGAAGAGAATGAAAGAGAAAGAAGATTGGAGGTCATTGGCTGTGTCTCAATTCAGGGGGACCCAGCCTAGCTGGGCCGAGTAGGACACGCACTCACAAGGCCGGGTGGGCTGGACGAAACTGCTGAAATGGGACGGTCTAGCCTTCAGGTTTGCGTGATTACGTACTTCCGCCTTACGTGTGGCAAACGTGTTTTCATCAGTGCCCACGTCGTTCCGCCTAGTTTGCTGCTCGCGGGAAAAACAAAATGGATCCAGAATTGGTGGTTTGTATTTTTTTAGCTTTGTACGTATTGAAGTAGCTTCAACAATTTTTTGGTCGACGCGGGAGATACCTGTTTTTAAGGCTGGCAGCTGATCCGAATATGGTAAGTAGAAGCGCTGACGTGCTGTTGTATTGCTATAAATGGTAGCATACAGCTAGCTGTAGCTCGCGCTTATTATTCAACATTAATCACATCTGTTTTGGTCGTAAATGAAATTCAATATTACTCTGTCGTACATAACATCTCGAAATTCCCGCGAAATCTCTGTTTTGTTGCATCATTAACTCTGTTCATTTACTGTTTCAATCTGTGATTTAATTTATTTTAGTAGTTACATTGGTTGCACAGGAGATGGCAATGTTGTGCCAGAAATGTAGGTGTGGTTACCTGGACATCAGGTAGTAAGCTTTAATTAGTACCAGCAGCTGTTTGCCTTTGTTTGCCTCAGTTTGCTGCTCAGTGTTTGGCAACCACAGAGATGCTTTTGGTATGTATGTCTTTTCAATTATCTTTTGTAAATTAACAGGAGAAATGTAAATTTATGTTGTCTGGTTTTACATTTTTCTCTTTAAACAAGATTGTGTGTATAATTTTGCTGCATTTTGAAATATAGAGGTAAAGCTTAAATTCTATTTAATAATTTTCTATTAAGGGTTTAAATTTGTTGATTGGAAAAGTAATTTATGTAAATGTGTTTTATTATTCAAGGTTTTCAACCTATTACTCATA
>JBBPBX010044279.1:0-22171 GCA_038048925.1 Garcialebias charrua | reverse complement strand
CACACACACGTTTTCTTGTGTACATATGTTAAGTTGTATTTAGAAAATTTGGCTTGCGGAAAATAAATATCAAATAAAATAAAATGAGACGCAGCTCATAACTTCTGCAACCTGAAATATGATTATCGATAGATCTCAAGGATTAAAAACTTTAAAGTTGTGCTTCCAGAAAAACGAAAAGGAAAATGAGATTGTAAAAATGATGTATAAGCACAAAGAACAGAGAATTTCAAACCAGAATCTTACTTGAGACATTGTCAAAGAACGTGTTGCATTTTAAAAACATCAACTTGGAAATAAACAGCTATATATAAACCTTTACCTTAAAATGTCCTCTTCCTGTGGATGTATTTTTATTTTAACTGATAAATACAATATAATATCAGCATAATGTGACCCAAACTTTTAGCATGTAGCTGATGATAAATACAGTTTTGTTCAACACTTCTGATAGAGAAAATGAAAAACAAAAATTTTAGAGTCATCAAGGCTTTTGGCTAGTGTTTAGCAACTTAGTTTTTGGCTCCTGTCCTACATTTTTATTTTTCTGTTGCCATTCTGCCCCATTTAACTTTGTATTTCTCCTCTTTGTTTTAACTCAAACTGCTCATCTCCAGCTTCTTCAGCTAGCTTTAACTGTTATTTAGCACTCATCGTTCTCACTGCATTTTCTCAGTAGACTACATTATAATTCTCTAATTATTTTTATGTTTTTTCTTGTTTTCATTTCAATTTTCCAAATACCATTCACCTGTTGTCCATTTTCATAATTTCTCTTGATGTTTTTTGTAAAACCTGTCAGTCCAAGCTGCTTGGTCTGAATGTTGGAGGACAATAGCCCCATCTAGCTGACTCTCCTCTAGCTCACAGTCTTATATACAGTATGTAACATGTCTGTTAGCCAAATATCCAGTGAACCACTGGACAATTCTATTTAAATTCTTACAAAGCACTGCAAAGCAGTGGGCAGTATGCATTCTGTCAAGGACTGCTGGTTTAAATTATTTATATGAGCTTTTCTTATTTTTATAAACTGTGCAGTGAAAAATAAAGTAGACAGAATACTCTAATTCTAATTTGTTAACCCTCGGGGTAATTTTAAGGTCTGAGGTCAGTAATCCTGTTGATCAACTCTTTCTTCAGCACGAACAGAATGCAGCGTGAGCAGGGAAAACATGAGCAGCAGAGCAGAGATTCAGCAAAAACTATGTCAAACAAATGTATTTCAAGGAATAAAAAGACAATAAGGAGATTCCTGGATGATTTGAATTTGGAGAAGTTTCTTTTTGTTCTTCTGAAGAAAAAGCTGAAAAAACATTTGATCTAACAATCTAATAACTTTTTGAATTTTATTTCTGAATGAATGAGGGCTGTTACTTCGTGGATAATAGTTTTATACTGGGTACATATAATAGGATATAGTTTTATTTTATTTTTTATATTTTATTTTGTTTTTGGAATAGTATATCAAGTCTATAACATATAATATTCATCAGTTTGTACTTTGTTTGTGTAGAAGATAATGAGAAATGTAGGGAGGGGAAATTCGCCTGTAAATAATTTGAATTGTTAGTCTGTTTCTTATTTGTAAAAATAAGTGAGAATAAAAAAAACATTGTAAATATGTTCTATAGTGTTGAAATTGTTAATTTGTGATGCAAAATCTGTACTTCATGTTCAAATGCAGTGTTTTATTTGCATAAAATCTCTAAAATCTAATTTCGCTTATTGTTTTTTCTTGATGTTAAACAGTTTTAATAGTTGTTTTGTAACAAGTATAATGTAAAATAATGCCAGATATTGAAAGATCTAAATATTCTGAACAAATGTGCTGAAGCACTTGGCCATAGGACATTTTCTTCATATTTTCTAGTGAAAAACAAGTAAAAAATGCCAGGCGGAAATTTGAGGCTTAGGTTTAAAAGGGTTTTAACAGCCAACAACATTTAACTTCCTTTTAATTACATGAAGGAAAGTGACACTCGCTGACGTAAACTCAACAGCAGAAAAGCTCAAGTTATTGAAAACCCAAATAACCGACAGCAGCTTCATTTTCTGGCTGTGTTTTGATCTCCTGTCCTTCCGCCTTCACAGAGCAGCCCCTTTTGCTGTGGTGAGGCCGGTCTCTGGTCAACCGGGTTCACGCCAACGCAAGAGAATGTGGGTTAAGGCCTTCAAACCTAATAACCCCCTCCAGGGCCAGTTTTCATAGCTCTCCGGCCAGCCAGCTAAAGAGGCCGGCCTCTTCCATCCACACGTCTGGTTTGTATTAAATGGACACGTGGACTTTGTTTTGGGAAGTGCGGCTGACACGAACCCAATCAACTGTGCAAAAAAATGGATTTCTGAGGCCGCACTTTTCAGCTAAACTCTGGGCAGTCAGGAAGAGGAGGTGCATGGTCTGACTATAAAGGCTTCCATTGCAAATGACGGACTGAGTGTGGTTGTGACGTGAGAGAGCTTTATACGAGTTGGCTGCTGGATATGGTTTCCAACATGAAGTTTCTTTGGTGTTTTGCCTCAAACATCTATATTATACGTCAGAGATTTACAGCTGTGCATTGTAGTAAAATGCAACACAACTTCTTGTGTTAAAATGTCATTTATCCTCCGGGCTCTCACAAAGACTCAGTGTTCAGAGACGGGGGTTGACGGATGTACGAGCTGTTGCAGGGATCAAACTTGTGACCTTTCTTATGACAATAACAAGACCACCCTGCAACACCAACCACTGCACTTTAGAGACATTTCTTTAAAAGTATGAACATAAAAAGACTAAACTAATAAATCTATGTGAATAAATTTAAAACGGACTCTATATTGATTTTTTAAATCTGGTTTTCAATTGAATTTTGTTTGTTTTGACCTCAAATTTTAGCCAATTTTACATTGAGTATATGTCTGTTTATTAATATTATTTCATATTCAGTTGTAAGTCTATCTTCTTTTGCAAAAACAATAAATGTTTTAATTTAACTAGTTTTTTTATTTCAGTTGAATGATTTATACTTTTCATACACGATGAGTAAAAAAAAATACAGGTATTTATTAACCTTCCAATTGATGAAAAGTAAAAGGAGGGCAAAAATGTTTTTGCCTGCATCAGTGTGCGTTAATTGTCTGTCTGTTAGTAAAATATCTCACGAGCCACTGGACAGATTTTAATGAGTCTTTTAGAAAGTTATCATTAGATCTTGTTCTACAACTGTTTAACTTTTGGAGTCAACTCAGATCAGCTAATTAACGTTAGCAAGCACCTAAATAGCAATAACTCAGTCGATTTTTACATTTATTGAGCTAAAACTTGGTGTGGTAGTGGCTGACAGTCTTTCCCATCTCATACTAAGATCATCAATCTATTGTGTCAGATGTGGCTGTGGCAGCCATCTTAAATTAAACTCGTGAAAGACAGGAGCAATATGCATTCTCTAAACGGGTGTTGGGCCTTAAATTTAATCTGTTTTAGCCACTTTAAACTCTTTAATCTGACCCACTTTGTGTTACTGTCCATCTGAATGTTGACTGAAATGCCCTAAGGTCTGACTGAACATATGACCTCATCAAACCGTGCATCAACGCTGGATTAAAATACTGTAAATCTGTTTGAAACACATCAAGAGAGCGGCATTGTTTCATTTAGTTACACGAGTCGATCCGTCATTCACCGTCCAGCTGCAGCAAATACCCACTGGGGCGGTAAAAGTCCTGTAAATATTCCCCTGTGCGTGTTTTAATGTAAAACATTTGACAGAAACTCCCGCAACATAAGGAATGACCACTGGTCTAGGTCTGGGTTCCTTCTTTTCACCTGATGTCTGGCTGGAGTCCTGTTTGGGTTTCTTCTCTGCTTTCAGGAAGGCCCATTTAGGATATCCACATTTCTCTAGAGCCTGTTTTGTGTGTGATTTCTCCTTCTGTCTGGCTCCTGAGTTAGTGGGGACGCTGTCTGCTCTGTGATACAGAGTCCTGATGACTCCTAACTTGTGCTCCAGAGGGTGATGGGAGTCAAACTGTAAATACTGGTCTGTGTGGGTGGGTTTGCGGTACACCTCAGTTTGCAAATTTCCTCTATCAGAAACTGAGACCTCACAGTCCAAGAAAGCCAACCTGCCATTTTTTACATCTTCTCGTGTGAACTTGATATATTTATCCACAGAGTTGATGTGATCAGTGAAATGTTGGACTTCCTGAGATTTAATTTTAACCCAGGTGTCGTCAACATACCTGAACCAATGACTTGGTGGTCTCCCTGAAAAGGACGTCAAGGCTCTCTTTTCTACCTCCTCCATGTACAGGTTGGCAACAATAGGAGAAACTGGAGACCCCATAGCACACCCATGTTTCTGCCTATAATATTGCTCCCCATATGTGAAGTAGGTTGACTGCAGGCACAGTTTCAAGAGTTGACACAGTTGCTCTGTGGAAAGCGTGGTCCTGCTGTTCAGAGTGGTGTCTGATTTTAACCTTAAACAGACCACCTCTACTGCCTCATCAACAGGAATGCACGTAAAGAGTGATGTAACATCAAAAGAGACCATTGTTTCATCAGTCTCCATGATGACATCCCTCACCTTATCCACAAAATCCATGGTGTTCTGTATGTGGTGTTTTGAGCTGCCAACTAAAGGGCATTCAACTGTCTAAAACCTGACAGCATAACTTCAAAAAGACCTTTTGGTTAATTAGTAGTAGTTTTGTATTTGTCGACAGTCAAAGTTATTTTAGCGGTATATTTACAAATAATTATTTTACCTTTGCTGACAGTGATGGCGGGCCCGACCCCAGGGCCGTTAGTTCCCGTCACGCCTCTGGAAGCGGACGAAAAAGGCGTCATCTTGGAAGGTAACGGTTTTCAAAATGAACAGCATATTTTTCACTTGGTTTATTAGTAATACAGTATTGTTATTATTTACAGGTGAGCATCTTGTTGTGGCAGTGGATCTGGTGAAGCCCGTCAATATGACCTTGGAGTGTAGCTGGACATGTAGCTAGATCAAACCACCAAACGAAACGGCTCACTGGCAGAAAGATGGAGAGGAAGTTCCAGACAGTCATGTCACAGTGGAGCTGAAGAATGAACATTACAACCTCTCATGAGTGTACGTGCTTCATGTGAGCCTTGGGTGAATTTTGTTGAGGAAAAAATGCAAACTAAATTTTATAAAATATTTAATCTCTTATTTTGCCAGAATCAGTAGTTTTGACAGCTGCAGCACTCTCAATCTATATTTACATCTGCACTTCCAAAAAGTCACAAAATATGCAACTACAGTATTCCCACATTTCTATACGATTTGAATGGTGTGTTTTATTGTTTTGCCTCGATCCTTAATGCAGTGGGAGAACTGTATTTATTTTTCAAAAATTTGCATCCAAGAATAGCATTTACATTGTACTGAACTGTGCTACAGAACAGTGTTTGTGTTTAAAAACCATTTTATATCCACACAGATTCGAGATCGTCAGTGCGGAAAACCTTGGAAACTACTCATGCGTGTTTGAGGATGAAGCTAGAATAGATTTTATTTTGAGAGGTACCGTGTACATCTACTCAAAGTACCTGATACCAATTGAATAAAACCTGTGCAAACGTGTTTTCACATTCAGTTCCACAGATCGGCGAGAAGCGAGACAAGCCTATAGTGAGCTACTGTATATTGAAGATTCAGTAGTGATGACTTGTAAAATGGAGGAAAAGAATCCAAAGCCCAATACCTGGAACTGGTATAAGTCCAATGGGAGGGACAAGGTCAGAGAGAGTTTTAAAGATTTATGTCAGAAGTTATTTCGATGCTTTGATTGGAAAACAACTTTTTTCCTTTTAATACTTGGAACATGCATCAGCTTTTACCATTACACACTCTCAGGTTATCAGTTAAACTTGAAAATAGCTTTTACTTAATAAAAAATACTTGGACGGAACATGCACTCTGTTGTTTACGTCCACGTTGAGTCCAACTCGACAGGATGCTTTTGTTCTGCAGGAGCAGATCATCGCCGCTGACCGCTATAAGATCAGCAACGACGACTGGAAGACCAAGCTGAAGGTGGGGAAATTGTCTTTTGCAGACTCGGGTCAATACTGCGGCGCCGTGTACTCCATCGGCATCTCGATAAGCCAAGTGGGGCTGAAGGTCAGTTGGTGACAAGTTACTCAAACAATATTTTGTTTACATCATTGCAATACAGTATTTGTGACACACACTAGCAAAACGAGTCAGTGAGTCACACCGTTTTAATAAGTTTACGATAAATCACTTTTTGCGAGAGTACTGGTGTGAAAACTCAATTTTTTTAGACACAGTTTTCTAAATTTCACTCATGTACTAACCCAGTGACTGATGCTTCTTTAAGGTAATCAGTATCATGGAGCCTCTAGCCGTTCATCGCCATAATGATCGAGTCTCTCGTTCTGGTTGTCGTGATTCTCTTTTACGAGATGAGAAGGGCAAAGAAAAACAACGCTGAAGGTACCCGAACATTTCGTCTCGTTGTGATGTTCACCAGGCCCATGTGCATGTTTCTAATTTCTGAGTACCGTATTTTCTGGCCTATAAGTCACAGTTTTCCCCCCCTAAGTTGCATGTCTTGCGACTTATGCGGCAAAGCGACATATTTATGGATTTTCCCCCCATATTTTTAGACAAATTTTTGGCTGAGATATGACAGTTTCCATTCATTCTGACGAAAAAAATGGAGCAGTACCACTTTCGGCCGCTAGGGTCCACCAACCGTTCCCAGCTCATGTGTCCGACAGAAGCCTCCTCTGCTCGGACTCACTCTGTCGAAGCACGGCCTCCTGCTCTCTGGAGCTCTGAACTACTGTTATCTGTGTTTGACTGTTAGCAAAATAGCTCAAGAACCACACTACAGATTTTGATGAAACTTACAGAAAGTAATCACTGGATAGACATTTACAACTTATTAGCTTTAGGAGATGTTTGAGCTCAAATTTGATTCATTTATAATTTGTTTCATATTTATTTTACGTTTGGAAGAGCCGTCAAAGCAAAACTAATTAAATCCAGCTGATTTGAACATTACGTTCATTTATTAAGGTAAAGTTCAGCTCAGAAACACTTTTGCTATAATGTCGGTAAACAAATATTTTTTTAGGTGTTTATCTTGCTAAATTTTAAAGAACTGCGTTCCCACCCGTGCGGCTGCACATAGTGAAACAAATTTTTAAATCCAGCTGATTTGACAATTACGTTCATTTATTAAGGAAAAGTTCAACTAAGACACATCTTTGCTATAATTTTCAGCAAACAAATAATTGTTTTTACCGTGTTAATCTTGTTAAAGTCCTTCCGTGCACGCTCCTGTGGCTGTGAAGCATAATAGATGCAACTTGCACGGAGGTGCGACACGTTTATGGATTTTTCCACTTTATTGGACATAATTGAACTGATGTGACATATAGGGCGGAGCGACTTATCGGACGGAAAGTACGGTAATAATCAGGTTTAGTTAAGATCATAAAGACACAAGTATGTTTAGATATTTCTTTATAATCTAAGCCTTTAGTTGTTGTGAACTTATTCATTTACTGTATTATATTACTCACAGTAACGCTGACTACTGATGAGCAAAATAATGCAGAGTAACTGTAACATATTTCTTTAAATCATGATATGCTAATTCATGACACAAGTACGTCAGTGTTTCCCATACTATTATACAAGCGGGGCACCCTGTTAACAGAACCGAGTGCGCCAAACTACCAAACGAACAGCGCACCCCCACCCCACTGTCGGGACTGGCGTTACGCTAATTAGTTGAATTTTTGTTTTTAGTGGACCAATAGTTCTTATTTGAGTTTTTTATCTGAAGTTTTTGATGTGATCATGGCATTATCCTCCTGGTTGTTCCTGTTTTATTTATTTATTTATTTATTTTTAATGTCCAGAGGACCAGACTTTTTTTTAGATTGCAATATTATATTTGAGCCATATTGCCCACCCCTATCGTTCTGTTTCTGTATAGAGCTTTTCTAGTTAAAGACAAAGAAACCTGAAAGTTATGTACTATAACTCATGTTCCCTGAAGGAAGGGAACGAGGTGCAACATACTTGCTATGGGAATTGCGCCCCCGCGCGATTACCTGAAGGAATATACTCACGCCTTTACGGCTAGGGGCGTCACCGCCGCGCCAGAGGCCCCGCCCTCTGGGTACTTAAGCGGCTTGCGCCCCTCCATCTTTCTCCAAAATTGCACTTCACCGAGCTTTCAGCATTGAAAAGGGCCAGATATGTTGCACCTCGTTCCCTTCCTTCAGGGAACATGAGTTATGGTGCATAACTTTCAGTTCCCTTTCAGTCTGGTCTCTCGGTGCAACATACTTGCTATGGGAACGTAATCCATTCACGCCCTTGAAATGCTCAGCAAAGTGCATGTGAGAACATCCGTCCTAAAAGACAGGCAGCTCCCAGCTGCTTTCTGCAGGGAATGTAGAAAGCACATGCTAAGAGGAAAAAATGCCAAATGTAAAGAACACCAACGTGATGTTTCCACTGGGCATATATATATACAACACCAACTAGAGACAGCTTAAGCGTGCTCCATCAGTGTGAATACTTATCATCCCCTTTTCCCATTGGAACATCCTGAGAAACAGGAGGAAAAATGGACCCACCACGTCACAAGAAATTGGGTGACAGATGTGGAGGTAGAAAACCCAGGCCAAGCACAGGGTAACCTCTCAGATCCTTGCTAGAAAACCTTTGTGAATGTTGTTGTTGTTTGTTTTGGGACAAAGCAACCAAAGCCTTAGGCTCTCAGCCAGATCCCTTCAGAGGCCAGGCTGAAAGTTGCCATAACTCTGGACGTGGGTGTAGAAGCTGTCCACGCGCCTGAGTCAGCAGGTCCCTGTGAGAAGGCAATCGCCATGGTATCCCAGATAGCATTGATATCAACTCCGGGAACCACGTTTTCTGTGGCCATCTGGGGGCTATGAGAATCAAGGAGAGAGCTCCCTGGCGTACCCGTTCCAATGTCGCCCCGATCAGAGGGACAGGTGGAAAGGCATAGTAGAGCACCCCTGCAGGCCAATCATGTGCCAGAGCATCCATACCCAATGGAGCATCTGCTTCCCTCAAGGAGAAGTAAAGGTCACAGTGTGAGCTAGCCCTGCAGGCGAACAGGTCCACAGAGGCTTTCCCAAATCGTGACCAGACCTGTTCCACAATCCGTGGGTTCAGGCTCCATTCTGACGCCAAAAGAGGTCCTCTTGAGAGGGCGTCCGCTCCATAATTTAGTTCACCAGGGACATGAGTCGCCCTAAGTGACAAGATCCTTGGAGCACACCATGTGAGCATCCTCTGCGCCAGTCCGAGGAGGGCCCGGGACCTTGTCCCTCCCTCTCTGTTGATGAAGGACACTGTGGTCCTGTTATCTGATTTCACCAGGATATGTTGTCCAGCAATCAGACCTTTGTTGAAGAAGTATTTTAATGACAGGAATACGGCCAACAACTCCAGGAAGTTGATATGTAATCTTGCTTCCTGTTCATTCCAAAGGTCGCCGGCGTTCTGATTTCTACAGATCGCCCCCCATCCTATTTTTGAGGCGTCCGTCGTGATGACCACACGAGATGACACCCTTCCCAATGAGACCCCTTCCGTGAAAACGGACAAATCTCTCCAGGATTCAAGGGCCTTCAGGCACTCTGAATCTATCCTAACCTTTTCTGCTTGATTAGGCAGGTCAGGTTGTATTCGTTGGGTTAGCCATACCTGTATGGGCCACATTTTCATTAATGTGTGTGGCACACAGGGAATGGCTGCCGCCAAGAGGACTAAAAGGCGTTGATAGGTTTTCACAGGGACCCGTTGGTCTAGTTTAAATCTTTCCAGGCAACGGTGAATGGAGGAAACTCGTTCCTTCGAGAGCCATGCTCTGTACTGGACAGTGTTGATTTGTACTTCCAAAAATACGGTAAGCCGTGATGGAGTCAAATCACTTTTTTGTATGTTTATGACAAAACCGAGAGACTCCAGGTGAGAAATCACCCTATAGGAGTGTGACTGGGCCTGCTTTCTGCTTTCAGCCAGAATCAGCAGGTCATCCAAGTAATTCATGACCCTGAGTCCTTGATTCCTAAGAGGGGTCAGGGCTGCATCCAGACATTTAGTAAATGTACGCGGAGCAGTCTTTAAACCGAAGGGTAAAGCTTTGAATTCATAAGCGTTTCCCTCGAAGGCAAAGCGGAGGAACTTTCTGTGTTTCCTCCATACGCCTATATGAAAATAGGCATCTTTTAAATCCATTGTACACGCGTAGTCTCCAGGTCTCACAGACTGGAGAACTTGCCGCAGTGTAAGCATCTTGAACTTAAATGTTTTAATCCTCTTGTTGAGAGTCCTGAGATCCAGAATTGGTCTCAGGGAATGATCCTTTTTGGGCCCAGGAAGTATTTGCTGTAGTGACCAGAGCGTAGCTTGCGTCCCGAGACCAAACTAATCACTCCCTTTTGCAGCATTGTTGAAACTTCCTCCCTCAGCACGTGTGGACGTGTAGGGTTGATTTTAGATTGCAGCACCCTTGTGAAGCGGGACAGTCTTTTTGAGAACTGCAACTTGAGCCCGTGACATATCGTTGTCATGACTCAATCATTTGGTAGACATGCCTACCAGGCCTGCGCATGCACGCTGAGCCTGGAGGGCATGTTGAATATGCTGCTCGTCGTGTTTTAGCGCCTAAGGGGTGACCTTTGACCCCTCATGCGCTTTTTTGAGCAGGTTGGTCGGCCCGACAGAAGATATTGCGAGATCTGACCGTCTCTGGCAGAGCTTGTGTATCTCGCTGCGGTTCATAGTTTGACCACATGGTTTGTTTATAAAAATGGGACTCGAGTCAAGAACCAGGGCAGTCTGTGCTTTGGTACTTTTATTTTTGTACATGTCTGAAACAGTGTTTGTTTTGTTTACACATGCAATAGTCGAGTCATGTTTGGTGCGCGCACACATGCCACTCGCTCCTCGTAGTTTTTTTACAAGGGGAGACTGGGCTCAAGAAGTTAGGTTCCCGTACCACGTGGGCGGGCAAACCTGTAAAATTATCAGTTCGTCCTGTTTCATCAGGTCCGAGTCTGCTTTCCACATGGGGTCACTGAAGAGGTCCTCGGCCGGTACTGGAAAGTTTCACCGTCACCAGCGGGTCTCTTCCGTGGGAGGCCACGCGTGTCTCCCTTTGGGGGTGCAAAGCTTTTTCTCGGCAACCCCTCGCGGAGGGCTTCCGCCTGTTTGCGTCTTTGTTCCAGTCTGGCCTGGACGCGTTCCAGGGCTCCCCCGAAGAGTCCCGTCGACTCGATCGGGTGCTGGAGGAAAGTGGACCTCTGGTTTTCCGGGAGGTCCGACAGAGTTAGCCAAAGATGGCGCTGGGCGACAACTATTTCCGCCATTGCCTTGCCTTGGGAAATGGCTATTGTCCCCATCATGCGGAGCACGAGGTCCGAGGCACGGCGGGCCTCCTCCATGGCTTCCGTTGCGGTCTGCTCGTCTTTTGTTACCTGGATATCTTGCAGTTTTTCTGCCAGGTACGCCTGCACCATGGTCGATGCATTCATTGCGCGAGCCGCGAGGCCCTGAGCCTTGTAGCACTTCTCGAGTTGTTTCTCCGAAGCGCGGCAGGCCCTGCTGGGTAGCGCTGGTTTCGTCCCCGTGGCTGTGGGGGCCAGGTGAGCCGCCAGAGTCTCCTCTATCAGGGGTGCGTTGGCGAGGTCCGCTGTCTCCATTCCCGCAACGTCAAGGAGTCGGGATAATGGCAGCATGATGAAGCTCCGGGTTCCGCCCAGGAACGTTTGAGCTCCATGAGGAAGTCCGGAAAAATGGGCATTTTCTGCGACGTTGTCGACTGCTTCGCGTAGAAATAGCTTCCCGCTAGCCTCGTAGCCTGTTGGCGAGGCGTGGGGTCTGGCCACGTGACCTGCAGGGCATCTGCCGCCCTATGGCACAGGTCGAACAGAGCAGGTACCGACAAGTCCGGTTCCGGAAGGATTTGCGCCAGGTTCTGGGAGGAATCCACAGTTTCTCCTTTGTGACCATATTCAGCGTCTTGGTCGGACACTTCAGGCGTCGAGTCCTCGGCGGCAACTGAGGAGTCCGACATGTTGTCCTCTCCGACTCGGCCGTTGCATTCCAGGTCCACGTTTTCGGGCTCCGGTTCAGGAGCGAGCACTTTAGTGCGACGTGCGACCTTCAGCGCCGCGTTCCTAGCCATGGATTTGGCCAACGCGTCAGCCCGTCGTTTCCTCACTACTGCCGACATTCGACGGCAGTGAGAGCAGGAGTCGGGGAATTCCAGCGCTTTCCTCGCGTGCAGAATCCCTAGGCAGACAGGACAGGCCTCGTGGGTGTCCGTCGCCGAGAGGGAGTAGCCGCAGCCGCTGGGGCATGGGCGCGAGCGAGGACTCGTCGTCCTGGTTTTCCTCCTCCTTGTCCTCCGTTTTCCCTTCTCGGGAGCCATGTCCGGCGAGAAGCGTCGAAGTTGTTCCTAGTTTTCTTTTGTTCGAAGCCGTCTTCTCCGTCGTCTTGCTTTCGCTGGTTAGCCTGCTAATGATTAGCAGGAGGTTGTGACGCAGTTAGCGCCGTCGAGCGAAACAGCTGCGGAAAAGAAGAAAACTTCGAAGGTGAGTAGAAAAACGCTGGACTAGCTTTCGCCAGCCCAGCAATACGCAGGAAAATTTCTCTGTACGCTCAGTGTAGGGAGCAAGCTCACCTCAGTCGAGCGATGCGACAACAGAGAAGTCCCACGAAGTTCAGGTGTTAAGCGAGGTGAAGGGCAAAAAAGAGAAAGATGGAGGGGCGCAAGCCGCTTAAGTACCCAGAGGGCGGGGCCTCTGGCGCGGCGGTGACGCCCCTAGCCGTAAAGGCGTGAGTATATTCCTTCAGGTAATCGTGCGGGGGCGCAATTCCCATAGCAAGTATGTTGCACCGAGAGACCAGACTGAAAGGGAACTTGTACTCTGTAAAAAGTGCAAAAAGTATTATCATATTTTGGAAGAATTGTACCTAAAATTAATTATTAATTTTCCATTTCCATCATTTCCCCCATCCTCCTTTATCCACTGTACATTTTGTCACCAAAATAATAGATGTAAACTTACATTTTTATGGTAAATGGAGCTTATTTATATAGCGCTTTCTAGCCCCCTGTGAGGAGCCCCAAAGCGCTTTACAATACCAGCCATCCACCCATTCATTCAGACATTCATACACCGGTAGTGGTAGCCTGCCTTGCAAGGCGCCATCCAGACCTACCGGGAGCAACTCGGGGTTAAGTGTCTTGCCCAGGGACACAACGACACATGGTGGGCGGATGCGGGATTTGAACCTCCAACCTTCCGATCAGGGGTCGACTGCCATTACCACTACACCACGGCCGCCACTTTTTTTATGGTCTTGTTATCAACAGATTGGGTTGAAGGTTGGCGTGAGAACGCGCGGCTGTAATGGACTGACCTACACACTAGAATACACAAAGGAGAAAGAAAAATCAGACGAGGAGGTGCTACAGGACGGTATGTGTTTTTTGTTTTGTTTTTTTGAATGCCTGGAATTAGGATACGAAGACAAGACAAGCGAAACCTGAGCCTTCTTGTAAGGTATAATCTAGTTATCACAGTGAACAAGAGCTCTTTCAAACCATAGAGGGTGATGATAGGTCAACACCCACCATGACAGTAACAATTCACCATATAGGACAATTACTGTAATTTAATATTATGTCTATTTTCATTTTTGCATTTGGGCCAGGCGAGGGTTAAAATAAAAAAAAACACTCCCGAATGAATCCGGAAACCTGGCCGAAGAGTCCCGAAGTGTCATGTGACTTTTGTTACATCTCCACCCAGAAGCAAGGCAGAAGGTAGGAGTGAGTTTCCATGGAGGTTTATGAGAGAGAGTGAGAGTTAAAACTGCATATTTCCTGCATATTTCCTGGTGCATTTGTGTGTATATGGACCAGCGCTCTGATTTTATTTATTATTTATTTTATAACACCGCTGCGACCGTTGCTGCTCTCATTCTGCCCAGAGGAGCGAGCCGCGCGTTCTGCCCAGAGGAGCAAGCCGCGCGTTCTGCCCAGAGGAGCAAGCCGCGCGCGTCTCTGGCTCCTCGTTCCGCTGGTTCCTCGTTCCTTTGAAGTTCCTCGTGCCGGTGTAATTTGCTCCCTCGAGTGTATTTGCTCTCGTCAGCCTTGTTGCGGGGAGCACGGGTCGGGGAGCACGCGCCTCGCAGAGCTCAGCTGCGCTGCTGCCTTTCTGGTCATGGGGGGAGAGAATAAAAAGCCGATGCGGAAATGAATGAATTTGTCGCGATCAAACGAATTAAACTAGTATGTCTAAGTGGATGCTCGCTCAGAATATGATAGACATGAGTGAGCGACAGCAGGATTAATCAACACAGGCAGCTTTAGGGAATATTTAAAAATGCTTCGCTTTTTCTTTTCCTCGCTCGCCTGTAACTCCAAGGCGTCACTTTGGTGACGTGAATGCCCATATATGGAGAGGGGCAGATTTTCCCGGAGCTGCATGCTAAAATCTGCTATAAATCATGAAATAACACATTTAGCGTTATTTCTCCACAATATAAGTAAACGCTCCTGTATTATTTTTAAATAAACTAATAAATATTAATGGCGATGCAATTTTAAAACATGGTGGGTGTTGGACTTTAAGAACAAGAAAAAAACTGAACTTTCTATAAGCCATAAATTTGCACACACAATTTTTTGTTTTGTTTTGTTAAAGCTTTGAATTTATTTACACTTTATTATTCTCAAAAGTAAATTCTAATAATGCAACATGTATAAAACAATAATTAGTTTTTACAATGCGTAAATTTGTCCTGTTGGCATGGATGATCTGTGCGCGGCGTTGTAGCCACATAACTGAAAAGGTCCACCTCTGAACACAGTCGCTTGTCATCTAGAGAGTGTGCTGTGTTGTCTGCTGGTTTGCAACTTGTGCCACACGTTCTTTTGCACAGTCTGCCTCAGTAATGCCATCATGCCTCTTATATTATGAGCTGGATGACTATAACCCACAGCCATCACAGATTAAAGCATAAAGCTACAACACTTATCAGTTGATGCTTTTGCTTTGTAACTATATAGGCACTGTAAGGTATTTAAACACTTACAGGGCTACCATTATTCTAAAATATAGGACTTATTGGTCAGTTTACTGACTTACCTATATTTAGATGTGCAGGTCTGAACAGACTTTATCTGCACAAACTTACCACCAATTCGCGAGTTCATCCTTTTTCCGGTATTAAATTGCTTTAACTGTGACTAGGAAAAATGTAATTTCACGAGAGACTTCAACTTATGTTGGTCCACCAGAAAGTAGACATTTTATTGAAATAATCATACAATTACATTAAACATTTGTATCGATATTAGCTCTGATTTACTAACTACGTTGACAAGAATTCAAATTAAAACAAACAGACAGTTAGAACTTAAACTGTTGGCACATTACTTAGTTTCACTGTGTTAAGAAAAGGAAGAAATAGGAGGAAGATTAAAGAATTGAAAGCTAAGTTAACCGAAGTTAATTACTTTGAAACTACCAGGGTGGCACCTTCCCGAACAGGTCCGGCTGTACTTCCGAGCGTTCAGCATACAAACAAAGCCTCTTTACCTGGTGACGATAGTCCCTTGGAGATGAGGGCTGAGAAGTTTGTGGACACTACCGGACTGTGTGGTCCAGCTCACGTCCAGTCGACTTCCGTGTATGGCTGATTCAGACGACCGGTAGCACGCTTTCACCGGCAGGAACAGAGCCAATCACACTGACTTATTTTCAAAATAAAACTTCAGAAAACAAATTCTTTCAGAAATGAGTGTTTTGAGGCACAGCAAGGCTTTGCCGTGACTTCAGCGGAGACGTGGGTCTAATTGACACAATGGCCCTCATTCACGAAAATGTTCGTATTTTTATCCTAAATTTCTCCTACTTTTGTTCGTACGAAGCGTTCGTACGAACATGCCACGTCAGATTCAACAAAGTCTTCTATCCTGAGGAAACGTGTGTAAATGGGTTGCGTAAATATGATGAATCCCACCTGTTCTAAACAGCTGCGCGTGCACACGGAGTGGTTATTTACATAATTCCCACCCCTCAAAACACCATATAAGGCCACGTTTCCTGCCTTCTGACAGCAGGAAGTGTCCATTCATTCAAACTCAAGAAGTAAAAGGAGGAACTTCACGCGTTCGGAGATCTGCTCTCAGTCGCGCTGTGGCGCACCGCCACCCCCCACCCTCCCGCAAGTGTCGGATGGTCAAATATCTTTAATTTTAGTGTACTGTGTTACATTATAGTTTCACTTATTCAGAAGAGCCGTGGCGCACCGCTACCCCCCACCCCCCGCAAGTGTCGGATGTGTTTTTGAACAGAAGCATTTTAAAATGTCTCGAAACTACAGTTAACTTCATATTAATATTGTAGTGCATATGTTGTGTGTCCCGTGGGTCGTACAGTATCAGAAATCAAGAATAAATGGTTTGATCTGAAAATGGCTTCAAACAAACGTCTCGCCGCAGCACGGACAGGAGGAATAGTCTGCATTACCGAGATGGATGGACAAATAAATGCCACGCTGCAAGACGCGTGCCAACATGTTTTGCAGCACAAATGGGTCATGCGCGCACCTCAGCGCGCAACCACATTCTGCAGGTTATATTTCGAATCAGATATAATAATCTATTGCTCCGATGGTGTTTGGCACAAGATCAGTCTTAATTCGTACTTGTTCTGCGGCGGTGTATGGGAATTTTATGTACCTGGGTGTTAATATGAGGAGCGGCTTTGATGACCAAGGGGAGCGCACGACTCACTGAAGCCTGCGCGACACACCAGACAAATTAAACTTAAAATTATAATTCTAATTCAAACAGAATAACCTATTGTCAAGAATAATTATGGTGCGTGATTTTTTTAAACCCAAAATATTTTCTAAATAACGAAATATGAAGTTATTCGTGGAGAAGATCCGTCTGGATGACAGCAGACTGACGCTCCTAAATTATACGACAGGTCCGGACCACTCGTAAATTTTGTTCGTATCTGAAAAAAATCGTAGGATACGAAAACATTGTTGAATGCCGCAAATGATCCTAAATCACTCGTACGCACAGTTTAAGAACAAATCTGTGCGTACGAACGGTTCGTGAATGAGGGCCAATGACCGGGACGTTTCCAGCTTTTTCCAGAGGAGAAACCAGTTGGTAGCAAGTTCTCTCCTTCCACCCTAAAGTGAAAATGCAGGAAGTGGATCTTTATATGGGAGGCGGGGTCTCCCCCACCTCCTCAATAACTATTGGCTGGTTTAACAAAATAAGAGATGGATTTTTCATCTCATAGGCAGAATGGTCTCTGAAGGACAACAGGAAAACTGTTTACATAAGCGGCCAGATGGACTGGCCTGTGAGCACAGAGAATATTATGGCTAACTTCATAGACAAAACAGAGAAGGAAGTTGCAGCTTTTACCCTGACTCATGCCTTAGAAACAGAGTCTGCTTGTTCTGCAGAAATAAAACCAGCAGAAGGTCAAAACTCATGAAAGTAACAGATCATCATTAAAAATGACAAAAATATACTGTAGATCAATTCTGAATTAACACACATTAAAGAGAAAGTTCAATCTGATTAATTGGTGTCCATTAATTCACAAGGTGTCCATTAATTCAAAATAATTGTAACAAAAATATTGTCCAGTTGTGTCCTTGAGAGCTTCAAGAAGGTGTAACACTGAGAGTTTCAGAGAGATGTGGAGAGGCCCACATCCCATACGGACATGAGAGTGCTGTATCCCTACAGCTTTACATGGCTGCAAAATTCATACAACCGCTCAGCATAGACTTGAAAGGCTATTCGTTGTTGTTGCAAACGTTAAAAGGCCAAAAAATGCTGCTCTTTTTTTGTACCAGTTCGTTTAAGATTAACAAGCCTTCCCATGTGAAATCCATCATAAATGTTTGTTGGGAAAAGTTCGACCAACTTAGGAAATCTCTAACCCTTTAATTGTTGTTCTCCTCCTCAGTTTGTATAAAGAATGCTTTAGTCAAGACAACAAACAGGACCTGGACACACTTTAAATCAAAATAGGCAGATTTGAACCAGTCAATAGTTATTACCGTATGTGACCAGAAGGTGGAGCTCTTGCTCCTTTAGATTATACACCAGGACACCAGAACAGACTTTTGCGAAGTTAAAATATTTAATAAAACAGTTTCAATAAAACAATCCTTTTAAAACCAAGGTTTCCAGTCCATCACTCAGTCCTTTAAAAGAAGGAAGACTCAAATAATGGAAAACACTTTGGAACCATAACCGGTCGTTGTCGTCTTCCAGTTCAAGAGCTCTTCAACGGAGTGATGTGATGCCCTGCCCCCAACACCTGCCCGACCAGTCCAGGTTTTGATGAGAGTGGGCCGAACAACCAGGGAAAGACAGGACAAGACAGCAGAGTGTCCACAGCGCTGCAACTCCAAAACAGTAAAAGCTGGTGCCTAAAACAGAAAACCCATTATTGTGGATTCAGGAAAATTAAAATATAAATTGCAGGTACTTACCCAGAGGTGCAAACACAGCCTAACCAGGGAAGAAACAGGTCAGCAGCGAGGGCTTAACCGCACGCCACAACAACCCCCACCCAGCCGGCAATGCCAGCAGAACAGATCTCAGACGAGCAGCCCAAGAGCACCAGCAGAATGAAGCAGCCACTGGAGCAGCAGGGAGGGAAACAAAGACACACACACCTCATAGCAGCCTACCCAGCTATAAGGGGGTCTGTCCCGCCCACTCAGTGGTGCTCTAGTTGCACCTGAAGCTCATCTAGCTGCATCAAGTGCACAGAGTAGAAGGGAGGGGGAAGTGGAACACCATCTCACCACACGTACTTACCGCCGTATGTCGCATCAGTCCAAAAATGTCTAATAAAGTGGAACAAAACATAAATACGTCACCGCTGACAACCTGTAAACGTGGGCCGGTGTTGTGCCAAAAACCAAATGGCTGCCAAATGCAGGGGCAGATCTACTGGGATGGCATGGGGTGGCAGTTGCCACCCCAACAGAGAGCCTTGCCACCCTGTTTGCCACCCCAGCTGGACATTACGAACGCGAAACTCTTTTTTCCGACAACATTGAATGCAGCACAATGTACCGGTAGTGATGTGTTCTACACTCCTTACCAGTTGGTGGCGGTAATGCACACCTATAGATTTTTGCCATTGCCAACCTCCATTAAACTCATCAAGAAGAAGAAGAAGCATTGTTTACAACTGAGTTCTGACTGAGTGGCGGCGGGAAGTGAGAAATGAAATGAAAAGAAGACTGAACACAGCAGTACAAGAGGAAACAGGTAAAAAAGTATTAAATATGTCCCTTTTTGAAAAGTAATTGCAGTAGTAGGCAGTGCAAGGGGGAGAGCGGTTGTCTCCTGTAAAGACGCCAAGTCAAAGTCGAGTACCGTCTGGCTTTACTATTTCCAACGAGGCGGCTAGCTTAACCACAGTATTCAGAACCAGTCACAGCTGCAGTATTGCTCAGAGTAGGTCCGACAAAAATAGGCAAAAATTTTACGTCAATAGACATATGCCAACTTTTTGTTCTAACTCCAAATTGTTTTTGAAAAATTAATGCGGTGTTGCACTCTAAATCCGCCCCGTTTTTGTTGTTGTTGTTGTTGTTGTTGTTGTTGTTGTTGTTGTTGTTGTTGTTGTTGTTGTTGTTGTTGTGCCAGATGACACACACAGCCAGGGTCCAGCACCAAGCCAAAATGAAGGTCCCCCTCCAAAAAGAAAGTCAGCACTGGTTCATTTTTTAGGAAAGACATTTCACCAGGTCAGTGTGCCCACTAAATCCATCAGAACCACAGCTGAAGAAGAGCTGAAGAAGTACCTGGAAGTCCCTCCACTGACTCTCTCAGCAGACCTTCTCCAGTGGTGGAGATTTCATGAGGGAGTTTCCTCTACTGTCTAAAATAGCTAAACGCTACCTATGCATCCCTGGCACCAGCGTCGCTGCAGAACGAGTGTTCTCTACAGCAGGAGACATTAGCCCCTTTCATAAGTCAGATCCGCGCAATTCCCGCACAGACCAGTCCGGCTTTAATCCACCTGGAGTCATTCAAAAAACAAAGTTGAATCTGGCCACGGCCCGCCCTCAATGGAGCGTTCACAAAACGATTGGCAGCGCGGGTTGAAAAGAGGCATGGTGAAAATCTGCAGCTCAGAGGATGTGATGACGTGGTGCCTGCGTGTTTAACGTGGGACCGCAGAGGTGTCTGTAAACAAACATGGCGACGCTAGCGAAGTTGTGCTTATCCGAATGCTTTTGTTTTTTTTTTTTGTGGATTTTTTTGCTCTCGCATCAATCCGCTCCAGAAGGGCCCCATCCTTCACTGTGCCGGTAAGTCCCTTATTAATTTCCTCCTCTGCGCGCAGAGAAATGAGTATATGGGTCTCGCATCACCCCAATTAGCCATTTTTGTGATGATCAATAAAAAAAGAAAAAGATTCGGCGAAGAATAGCGAGTGATGCGCAAGCGAAATACAAATGTCATGTTCTTGTTTACACATTTAAATAGAGCACGACAGTGGGCGCCGGGAGAAACGTGGGAGAGTACGTCATTATTCAAATCAGTTTGAAGCTGCAGCAGCCCGACACCTTTCACAAGTCGACAGATCCGGGCTTAACACTACCTCTGCTCGCATATCGAAGGCGGATCAGAGGCGAGTAAAATTAACCCGGCAATGCGCGTTCGTTTTTTATGAATGCTTGTTGGAGGACTGAACACGCATCAGAGCCGGACTGAACCGTCTTATGAAAGGGGCTTTTGTGACTGCACAGCGCAGCACTCTTACTCCCGACCATGTTGATCAGCTTATTTTTCTGCAAAATAATCTAGTCATCACTGATTAAAAAGAGTTCTACATCATACCATTTAGATGGTTTACAAATTACAGTTCTGAAGTGTTTTTATACAGACATGCACAAGTTTTGAGATTTTGTTTCTGATTTTGTTTTAAAGATTTACCAAATGCAACATGGTTGAGACTGAAGTCTGTACATTTCACATTTAGTTTGTTTTGAAAATGTAGCAATCGTTGTCAATATGGTTAAAAAACAACTGTGAAATCTGTATTTTATTTTGAGTTAAATGTTTATGCAATACTGTTTACTTTTGTATTCTGTGATGAACCTGAGACCTGTCCAGAGTGTCCCCCGCCTCTTGAACAGTTACTGCTAGATATGGGCACCTGCGATTCAATAAGGAAAAAGCGGGTAAAGATAAAGATAATCAATGATGGATGGATGGATTTTGTTTAAAAAATTTACCAAATATATTTAATAAATCTTTTAAACAAAATCCCTCCCTACATATTTGAAATATGGATGAATGCAATATGATTAAGACTGTGAAGTTTTTGTTTTCTTAGTTAAATGTTTATGCAATATAGTTTACTTTTGTATTTTGAATTATTTGTTATGGACTTGAGACTTGTCCGGGGTGTCCCCCGCCTCTCGCACAGTGCTGGATATGGCACCAGTGACCTCCAGGACCCGATAAGGATAAAGCGGGTAAAGATGATGGATAGATGTATTTTGTTGAAAAGATTTACCAAACAAATCTTTTAAACAAAATCCATCCATACACATTTGAAACATGGACAAATGCAATATGATTGACTGTGAAGTATTTTTTTTTGGTTAAATGTTTATGCAATATAGTTTACTTTTGTATTTTGAATTATTTGTGATGGACTGGAGACATGTCCAGGGTGTCCCCTGCCTCTCGCACAGTGACTGCTGGATATAGGCACCAGTGACCTCCAGGACCCGATTAAAGCTGCTGCATTCTATTCATATACCCATCTGCTCACAATTCAGGCTGCTGTATTTATTTATACTGTATTATTTGACATTATTAATGTTTGCTACAAGCATACATTATTGTTTTAAATAAATGTTTTATTTGTTTACATTATTGTTTAATCTTTTCATGATTTCAATTGAAAATTGTTTCAGAATCGAAAATTGATTCTGAATCGAAAATCGATCCTGGAATGAAAATCGTTTTTGAATTGAAAATCGATTTTTAATTGCATCGGTGCATCAAAAATCTGAATATATATATATATATATATATATATATA
>JBBPBX010044278.1:11914-27527 GCA_038048925.1 Garcialebias charrua | reverse complement strand
TCACAGAGTTAAACTTTTAGGACTATAAAAGTGCAGTTAGACAATTGATTTATTAAGAATGTTGTTTTTTAATATCATTTTAATGCATTTCCTCAATTCTTTTTTATTTTTTTTACAAATTAGACTTGTCCGTCATTTGAGAGTCCAATTCTAGACGTCGCCCCGACGTGCAAACAAGGTCTATTTTTGACGTCTAACCATGACCGCATTTGTACGTCGTATGAACGTCAGTTTTGGACGTTATCTGGACCATGTTCACAGAGTTAAACTTTTAGGATATAAATTTGCAGTTAGACAATTGATTTATGAAGAATGTTGTTTTTTAATAACATTTTAATGCATTTCCTCAATTCTTTTTTTCTTTTTTACAAATTATATATACTGTATATTATTTATGTTTATGTTTATGTTTATTAAATTTGTTCATTTTTTTACAAAAGAAACAATACAAGGCAATCTCATAATGATAGTGTACAAAATGTAAAAAAATGAAAGGTGGCAGAAAGAAGAATAAATCTTACCCTGATGCATGCTCAATAATCCAGGTAGAAAAATCTAAAAAAGCTAAGTCTGGTCCTCTGGACATTCAAAAAACAAAAAAAACAAAACAAAGCAAAAAATTGTAGAAACGTTTCGTCTTTCGTCCGAAAGACTTCCTCAGAATAAATCTTATTATATCTGCCCCTTATACCTGTATATTATTTATTTGAAGAATATAATTGTTGTTGTTGTTGTTGTTGTTGTTGTTGTTGTTGTTGTTGTTATTCATTCATTCAACCTTTATTTACTCGACTCATTTACAAGAAACCTCATTTATTCCACGACGTCGCGGTCACACATTCATTTCAGTAGGTGGCAGTACTTGTGTTTTTTGCTTTCTTCCATTAAAAAACAAGAAGAAGAACTTCAGAGCCTGAGCGTTATGATTGGATTGGTGGAGGCAGCACGTGATCTGTTCCAACCAGTCAACGCCTCTCTTGTTGAACCGCGCTGCTGGCTTGAATCCTAACCGTTGTTGTTTATTTTCTGTCTGTGCTGCCTGTGATCTTTCGAGCTCAACTGTGTTCAGTTAATTTGTCACGGAACTCCTGCCCTAAACTTGCTGCAATCCATTCAGAAGTTGAAGGTAATTGGTTCTGTTTTGTAGCTTTGCTCTCTTGAATTCTGTGGTTTCACGTACATAGCTAACGATGGAGCTAACTTTGGAGCTAACGAGCTAACGTAAGCTAACTTGTATCTACGTCTGCGGCAGACGATGTAAAGGAAAATCGAACAGTACAGTTTAGAAAATAAGTTATTCTATGCAAGTAAGCCGTATGCTACGAGTTTTTTTTGTTTTGTTTTTGTTTCTTTGTTTTGCTTTGAGACTATCGAGGCCTGCAGCCTTGCGAGGCCTGCATGCGTCCCCATTATTCATTCATTCAACCTGCTTGTTTTAGACTGATGAAGCCGGCTGGAAGGTGAAACGTTTCAGCATTAAAAAATAGAAAAAAAACTGTCCAGATGACCTGAATTCAGACCAAAGCTTTTCAGTTGCAAATGAATGAGTAAATGTGAAATAAAAAAGCTTTAAAATGTCTCCTATCTCTAATTTTACTTTGACTAGGCAAAATGAGATAAGTCTAAACTACATTCTGACTAATATCTCTGTGAACATGTCGCTCCAGTTGTGTTTATAAACAACTGTTTTTTTTTTCTTTCTGTCAGGTGTGTGGTGTTAATCTGGACTTGGAATTTGGTGTCCTAGGTATGTTTTGTGACCCCATCCTCCCCTGAGAAACAAAGCGTGCACTTTCAAGACACGATCCCTGATGGAGCATTCACATGACAAACACACATTGTTGTCAACTGTTCAGGATCCTCATGATCCTCTTTTTCTGAAGGTAGTTTATTTATAATCTCGTGTAATCTCATTTCAGATTAAGCTTGATCAGGTTATGTGACCGAACGTGGCGCGCGCGGTCTTATCAAAATGAATCATGTTTATGAGTTAGTTTGATGAGGACAAACGACCACTGTCCCAAATCTTTAATGTTTGGTGTCAAAATGTCTCATTGTGATGAAACCCACTAATTATATTGCACCAGTTAAACTCCAAACATGTGTGGAACCTGTGTGCGTGTCTTTTAGGACATGGGAAACGGAGGGGACCAGTTCAACCTTGCAGAGCGCTCGGACTCGGAGTGCGCGGAGTCGCGGACCCCCCAAAATAGTCCACCAAGGACAGTCCTCTGAAGGCGTCCAGCCAGCAGGTAGCAGCTCAAGTGTGTAAATAATCATTTATTTGACTTTTCACCACATCCAACTTCCCCTTCAGAATGTAAAGTAAAGACTGTGAATCAAATCACAAACTGTTTGTTGTACAGGGGGTGGAAGACATCAAAGTTGTCCTACATGACAAGGACCTCTGGGGCAAATCCGACCATGTAGGAACTGAAATGATCATCAACAAGGCTGGAAGGTGAAAAGGAAATGTTTTTCATCAATACATGTAATCAGTTACTGAATGGACGAATAAAAAATAAAAAAAATCTCCCCAGTCTGTGCGCGTGCATGCAGGCCTCTGAGCAAAGACTTTTGTGTGGCCTACTTTTTATATATATACCGGGTATATATATAATTTGTGGAGCGTTGGTCCTAGGACATGTCACAGCTAATGCACCTTTTTGCTTCATCTTAATTATTTTGCATTGCTGAATAATCTTTTGTTTTTGTCCTCAGCAAGTGCAGCGCCTCAACCCAAGGACCTGTCAACGCCCAGTGAGTACCGGTATACATTACACTTTAAACCATTGTTTATTTTTATCAGGCCTTGCAAAATAATTTTTATTTTATTTTATTTTTTTCATGGAAAACCGATGCCACTTCCAGATCAGAAATTGGAAGATGGGCATTCCCATTGCCTCAGGATGGTAAGTATTGAACAGTTAGCAGTGAGACACTTGGAAAAAAATGATCAACCACAGCCACCTTGCTGTTGGAGAGATTATAATCAAGAAATGTGTGTTTTTGTTTTATTTCCCCCCCCCCAGTGTTTCAGCGTATTCAACTTCTTTGACCTCGGCGATCGCCTACACCGTGTACATCCCACCTTTTCAGCTGTTCCAAAGAGGATAGAGACCATGGAGGATTTTGTGAGAGAGGAGCACCTCGTGACTCCAAATTTGCTACCCTGGTAGGTTTTACAAGTCTGGAGGAAAGCCGAGCATAACGCAGTACTGTACAACCAAACACTTGGAAGTGTCAGTGAACTGTATCATGGATTTATTTCAACAGGTTCTGCAGATTTCCAGAATTGGAGGAAGCACACCAAGGACTTTGTCTACAAATTTCTTGATAGGTATGTATCAACACACGCTCACCCACCCACTAACCATCTGAACTAAATATTTTACTTGCAAGTTCAGTATTTAGTTTTGTAAACTAAGTATTTAGCTATCAAATTAAATATTTAATTTAGAACGACGTGTATTAATAACATGGTTGAAATATGACTGGAAAATTTTGTTTTCTCTAAACTAAAATATTGTTGTTGATTTTTGTAACTTTGCTAATGGCACCCCATAGATATGAAAATGTTTGGCAACTCGAGTGCGTTTTGCAGCAATTTTTTAACTGATGTGCTCAAATTTGGCAGCACGATGTCTCAGTGGTTAGCACTGTTGTCTCACATCAAGGTCCTGGGTTCTATCCCCGGTTGGACCTGGAGTGTTTCTGTGTGGTGTTTGCATGTTCTTCTCGTGCTTGCGTGGGTTTTATCAGAGTACTCCGGTTTCCTCCAACAGATCCAAAACATGCATGTTCGGCCTTCAGGTCCAGGCCTCCCTTGAAAAAGAGATCTGTGATCTCTATGGGATTTGCCTGCTTAAATAAAGGTTAATAAATAATAATGTGTGTTAGTGTGTTAACTAGTGTTATAAGTGATTGGCAAAAACAAAAATTCAAAGCCACCTATCAACATATGATTGTACAGCCACACTTCCAGGCTGTCATATTGTTAAGTTTGCAGATGATACAGCGGTGGTGGGATGCATCACAAACAATGATGAGTCCAGCTACAGACAGGAGGTGGAACATCTGGAGAGCTGGTGCAAAGAGAATAATCTTCACATGAATGTGAAGACGACGAAGGAGATGATTGATTGATTGATGTTTATTCATTCATTTTAAAAGAACAATACAAGACAGTTTCATCAGATACAAGAATACAAGTTGGATAAAATGAAGGGAGCAGAAAGAAGATGAAATCTTATTATATCTGCCCCTTATTTCACAGTTTGTTCAACCAATGATAACCTTCAAGTAACATCACAGAATGAATAATTCTACTTATTTTTCTAACTGTAATACATAAACTAGATCACAAAATGAATAATTCTACTTAATTTTTCTAACTGATACACAAACTACATCACAAAATGAATAATTCTTTTTCTAACTAATACACAATAGCAAAATGAATAATTCTTTTTCTAACTAATACACAAACTATATCATACTTAATTTTTTTTTTTTTTTTTTTTTTTATACTAATGATGAGATGATTGTGGACTTCAGAAGGAACAAACACACCCACGCCCCACTGAAAATAGGTGGGTCTGCAGTGGAAGTGGTCTCCAGCTACAAATACTTGGGTGTACACTTGAATGATAATCTCAGCTGGAGCAACAACACCACCAGCCTGATCAAGAAAGGTCATCAGAGACTCTACTTCCTCAGACGACTGAGACGTGCTGGTCTGAGCAGCTCAGTTCTCACCTCGTTCTACAGGTGTGCAGTGGAGAGCATCCTGTGCTCCAGCATCAACGTGTGGCATGGAGGCTGCACAGTTGAAGAGAGGAAAGCTCTGCAGAGAGTGGTGAAGGCTGCACAGAAGTCTGTTGGAGTCAGTCTCCCCACCATCACAGACATTTACACCTCCAGATGCAGGAAAAGAGCCACCTGCATCATGAAAGACCTCACTCATCCAGCACACTCACTCTTTGCCCCACTCCCCTCAGGACGGAGGTTGAGGAGCATCAAGTGTAGAACCACTAGACTGAGGAACAGCTTCTACCCTGAGGCTGTTAGACTCATGAATAAATAAAAATAAAATAAAAAATAAACACTGCAAAATGTCACATCATACTGATGCTGATCTGTTTTCTTGTTGCTGTGTTCATCTGTGTTCACCTGTGACCATCTGCTCATACAGACTCATGTTCGTGCTGCAGTTTATTCCCACTATATTAGGCTTAGTGTATTACTAGTTGATGTTTTTCGTAGTTAATTCTAGATGTTATTACTGTTTTTCTCTTGCATTTGTTGTTGGATGTAACTGGGACCCCGTGTACATAATCTCGTTTTCATCACATGTACCACATGCGGTGCAAATGACAATAAAGACTTTCTGACTCTGACATTTGCTGGGATGGATGTTTTTATTTATTTATTTATTAATCAGGGAGATCCCAGCAAGACACTGCATTTTCCAGATTGCCTTTGCATATTGCTAATTACTTTTTGTTTTTGTTTGTTTTTTTGCAAATGCAGATGGAATCATGAATGGAGATTCTGCAGCAACAGGATTTTATAAGGACTCATGCTGCAGAGCATTTAAAACATGCAAAGGAGGACATGGGCTCACACTGGACAATTAACACAACTGGTAGAGCTGCTGCCTCTCAGCGAGCAGGTCCCCGGTTCAAATCCCGGTCCGGGGGCCTTTCTGGGTAGAGTTTGCATGTTCTCTCCGTGCATGCATGGGTTTTCTCCGGGTGCTCCAGTTTCCTCCAACAGTCCAAAAACATGCATGTTAGACTGATGGTGACTCTATGACCTTGGGTGTGAGTGAGACAGGTCTCTCTTGTAAATGAGTCCCTGTGGCTCAACGAGGCTAGCCTGTATAAATAAAGGTTGAATGAAAAAATGTGCCACAAAGAAGTGGAGGTGGGGCTTTCACACTGGACATTTAATGCACCACGAAGAAGTGGACACTGGACATTTAATGCACCACAAAGAAATGGACACTGGACATTTAATGCACCCCAAAGAGGTGGAGGACATAGGGTCACACAGGACATTTAAAACGTGCCACATAGAAGTGGAGGATACGGGCTCACACAGAACTGAGGAACACATTTTTGGGGGGGAGATGCAAATAGGTGCTGGGCATAAAATTAGAATATTGTGAAAAAGTTATTTATTTCAGTAATTCCATTCAAAAAGTAAAACTTCTATACAGTATTACTGTATATTCATTCACACAGACTTTTTTTTTTTTTTCTTTCGGCTTCTCCCTTCGTTAGGGGTCACCACAGCGAACTAGTCGCATGAAGACTTGGCAATTGTTTTTACGCCGGACCGGATGCCCTTCCTGACACAACCACAGACCACCGGGCTACCACAGCTCTCTGTGTGGAGCAGAGAGCTGCTATCTAGGGTTCCCGGGGGAGCAGATGGTGTGGGTTAAGGGCCTTGCTCAAGGGCCCAGAGTGGGGCAGATGAGGGTAGAGACAGGTGTGACCGCTTCACCTGTCCCACCCACATCTTTTTGCTGTTGTCGGTACCGGGGCTTGAACCGGCGATCTTCCGATCACAAGCTCACCTTCTTAACCTCTGCGCCACCACTCCCTATTCATTCACACAGACTGATATATTTAAAAATAATCTTAATGCTGATGATTATAACTGACAACTAATGAAAACTCCAAATTCATTATAAGTAAATTACATTACTTGAGATCAATTAAAAAATGATTTTTATAGATGTTGGCCAACTGAAAAGTATTAACATGGTAGCATGGTCCTTAGCCCCAACTATTGAAAGATGTACATATTGTACATTTCATGTTCATACATCTCAGTTGGCCAACATTTATAAAAATACTTTATTTTTATTGAGCTCAAGTAGTAGTCTAATTTTCTGAGATACTGAATTTAGGGTTGTCATTGGTTGTCAGTTTTAATCAACATTAAAATAAATAAACATTTGAAATATATCAGTCTGTGTGTAATGAATGTTTCACTTTTTGAATGGAATTCCTGAAATAAAACAACTTATTTAAAATATTATGACCAGCACACTTTGTACAGATTATTTTTGTGGTGAGGGGACTGTAATTGTATACAGCTTTTTTATTTATCTTGTTCCTGCCTGCTATATCAAAAAGAAAAATGAAGGCATGTTAAAAAAAAATTGTTAAGTACAGACCAAAAATGAAGGCATGTTAAAAAATTATTATTGTTTATGTTAAGTACGGCCAAAGAATGAAGGCATTTAAAAAAAAAAAAAAATATGTGAAGTACAGACCCAAGTGAGCTGTGTACTTTTATAGATTTGTTTGTGTATTTTGTGTTGCCACCAGTTGATAAGTTCCGTAATGTAAAGCTTTTTTTTTAAGTTACCAAAGGTGGAATTCTCAATTTTATGTGTTATGCTGTTCCTTTAAATTGTGTTAAATAAACAGGATAAAGGTAAAATTTATGGAGTGATTTGTAAAACTTAATCCAACTGTTTGTAGGATTTTAAAGCTGCGGATGGTCAAAGTATTTCCCTAGATTTGTTTGCCTCAACGCAATTTTAAAGTAGATTCATTATACTTTTTATATGCATAGCATGAACAAGCAGCATGTAAAGTGACTAAAATAAGTTAAATATAATAGCCTAATTAGAATAAGCTAAATACAGTAAGTTATTGACGTCAGATAGACGTCTAATGTAGACGCCTTTTAGACGTCAGGAATATAGACGTCTAATGTAGACGCCTTTTAGACGTCAGGAATATAGACGTCTTTTAGACGTCGGGGAAAAGACGTCATCTGGCGTAACGTTTTCGACCTTCCAGGGACCTGATTTCGACGTCCAGAAATGACCTGAAAAAGACGTCGTATAGACGTCACCTTGCTCAGTGGGTTAATATGAAGGTAAGAGAAAGAAAACTTTGAGCCTACAAATATGAAGAAAAAAAACATTTGTTGGTACCTTATTCGTCGGTGTATAATACGCGGTTTTTTTGCTCATTTGAATGTCCTGCATATTATACACCGAAGCGTATTATCTATGGATTTTTTCCCATATTTTTAGACCCATATTTTGCTCTGATTCGCCGTTTTTCATTTTGGGCAAAAATGGTGCAGTACCAGTTTCGGCCGCTATGGGCAGCAGCAGAGGACTCAGAGAGCGAAGAGGAAGAGGAGGGCCACTTCCAGACCGTTTCTTGCTCATGTGTCCGAAAAAAGCCTCCTCTGGTCGGACTGACTCTGTCGCTGCCCGCCCCCTGCTCTGGATGTAGCTGCATTTAGCTGTGAGGTTCGCTGTATTTGTTAGCAAGATACCGTAACTCATAAACCACACCGCAGATTTTTAAATCCAGCTGATTTCACATTTGGTGAAGCTCAAGAGCCCGTGTGCTATAAAGTCAGCTAAGAAATATATTTTTTAAGCGTTTATTTAGCTAAATTTAAAGAAAGAAAAAGTCCAACCCGCATGCATGCAAATCGGCGAACTACTTTTTTAAATCCAGCTCAGACCAGATGATTTCACATTTGGTTAAGCTCAGGAGACCGTTTGCTATAAATTCAGCTAAGAAATATTATTTTTTAAGCGTTTATTTAGCTAAATTTAAAGAAAGAAAGCGTCCGAACCGACTGTATGCAAATCGGCGAACTATTTTTTTTAATCCAGCTCAGACCAGCTGATTTCACATTTGGTGAAGCTCAAGAGCCCGTGTGCTATAAAGTCAGCTAAGAAATATATTTTTTCTCGCAAAGAAATAATAGTTTTTACCGTGTTTCCTTGTGAAGTTCTTCATACTCGCTCGCTTCTGTCGCCGCCATTTAAGCAGGGCAAATGAGGCGCTGACGCGTCGCGTAGCGGTGACGCATAATAGATGCGTATTAAACACTGAAGCGTATTATGTACGTTTTTTTCTGGTTTATTTCCAATAATTGGTCAAAGCGTATTATAGACCGGATCGTATAATACAACGGCGAATGCGGTATGTGACTTATCCATGCTGCTGATCTCATGCTGCTGTATTCATTCATACCCATTTGCTCACTACATACTCATGTTCTGGCTGCTGTTAAATATACCATTTTATTTTACATTATTAGTGTTTAGCATTTATCATAAATCTTTTAGCGGATCGTTTAGACTTCATTTAGCATAAATATTCATGTATATCTTAGTGTATATCTTAGGTCCTTGTATACTGTGTAAGAGAACGTGAGACAGTTTAACCTGACACACTTCTACTTTAATTAATTACTTATGCAACACTGTTCAAGGTGAGAATAGTTATTCATGGATTCTCTTCTTTTTCAAGGATTTAAACAATAAATTTGTGACCAGATAATGAGAGATGTAAAAGGCATGAAACGTTAATTTATATTTGACTCACCAGGAGATGAATCATTTTTCATTCATTCGACCTTTATTTAGTCAGGTAAATCTTATTGCAATCTTATTTATTAACAAATCGTAAATTTAACATCAAACATGTACAGTGATTGATCGATCAGATTTTCCTATAATTTACACGTCAGCTGATTTAATTGTGAACAACAGAAACAAGTAAGAAGATGATATATTTACTTATGTCTGCAGGCACGTTTAACTTAAGGTTACTGGCAGAATGGATAAGGAAGAAGTTTACAGAGGAGAAAGAATGGAAGGAAGATGAGGAGGGGTATTATTTTGAAGTGTTTAACCAGAAACAGCACACTCTTCGTTCGGCATCCGCTAGACTCCGGTCGCTGATGAAGATCGACTTTTTACCTTTTGCGAAGATTCTCGGTCCCCAGCTCATGCAAAGTGGGCCAACCTGAAACATGCACAGATCGTCCATCCGGCTACGTTTTTGCAGGCTTCCAGCTCGTTCATTCTCAGCGTCTCGTTGAGTCCACATCAACTGAAACGAGGTAGTGGCAACTGGTTCCGGTTTTAGTTTTCAAGATAAAATATTCCTTGAGAGGAAAATTCATTCAAAGCTTGGAGCTTTAAAGCTCCAGGCGGACTTAAAGCAGGCATGCTATGAGCCCTTAACTGATGACGAGGTCTTTTACTCAATGACCAGCGTTCATACAGTCGTTAGGAGAAAGGTTCATCTTCCACTTCTCCAGTAGAACCGGGGAAGAAACAGGAAATGGAACTTTTAAAGAGAGTGTAACGTCAGAGTACTCGGTTCTTCCCGATTGGTTGGGTCAATCAGGGAATGGGATGAGATTAGTTGACGTCAAGTGAAAGTCAGGAAGAATTGTTTTGAAGAACAGAGAAAGATAGTTTCAAAAGTGGACAGAATTGAGACGCCAGTTAAATGATTTAACTTGATTAAACTGTTCCTCATTTCTAAACAAAACTGATAAGTTCAGTCTGACATATCATTCAACTTTAGACAGAGTCCTTTGACTGACATTGATGAATATACCAGCTTATTAAAGAATAACAATGAGCATTCAGCTTATTCAAGAATAATAACACTGCTCATACGAATAACACATGATCATAACATGACAGATGATATATTTGAATTAGCACAAAGTAAAAGCGTCTTAGTGAAGTGATTTGTGATCTTTGATTCAATACTAATGTAATCAAATAATGCCCACTCTTCTCTTAAAGGCCTCAAAGAAAAGATGTTTCAACTACAATTTTCAGAGACAAGGGTGTTCCACTACAACTGTTTCTTTTTTATACTTTTTTACTATTTTTGAGTGTAACTTGGACCTTGTGTGCACAATTTCCTTCCACCTCATGTATCGTGGGATGCGAATGACAATAAAAATATTTGAACTTGAATCAGTAACCAGGGTACAAATTTTGGAAATTTTAATTTTTTCAAACCACAAACAACATAAACGTTTGTTTGTTTGTTTGTTTATTTGTTTATTTATTTATTTATTTATTTTACTTTCATAATCAAGAAAGTTAGATTTAGCTACAGAGATCTTATGTTGACATTACATGAGGACTGCTTCACCTCAGACCTTTCTGATGTGCAGTGTTCCCACACAGGCACATACACATATACAAACAGAGACACACACATACACAGGTACAAATATTTGTACATAAAAAGAAGCATTCACAAAGAAATATTGGAGTTGCGGCAGTTTATTTGTTTTGTTTCCCTTTGTTTCTCGGCTTGTCGGTTCTGCTGTCTGAGCCTGATGTGGTCTGTTGTGCCAAAAACTCAATAAAGTCAACTACACAGCAGCTGCCAGAGTTTCCCAAGACTCCTGCTGCTGTAAAGTACAGTAAGTAGTCTGTAAGAGCTAAACTGGAATGACGTTGGTCTCATAAACAGTCTGGTTGATTTAAAACTTTAAAATAAAGTGCATCATAGGGGAAATGCACCAGCATCTCCGGAATCAGAGTTCAGTATCTGTATCAGAGCATTTGATTCAGCTTTAAATGCTACTTAATGTGTCAAAGAGAAATACGTCTTTTATTTAAAGATGTGAGCACGAAAAATTAGGTTTGTAATTCCCAGGTGTCTAAATTCTGACAGAGAAAGTTGAATCTTTAAGGAAGAAAAATTGCACATCGTTATCATTTTTGTTAAGTAGAAGAAAAAAAACTCAATATTTTTTACACCATTAATTGTGATATGGGAAATTAGGCAAGAAATGGAAAACAAACAACTGAATAGAACTGAAAACTTACAAAGGATTAAACACATCTGAATATTTGCTGCTCGCGCAAAACTGGAAAGCTGTTAGTTCCAAGAAGCACTGGCAGAGTTTCTGTTCAATTTAAAGTAACATTCTTGCTCAGGCAAACTTTGTGAACAGTTCCTGTAATGACTGTAGTCTCTTTTTTTCCCTGTTTGCATAATGAAATCAGACAGCAGCAGGGCAGGCAGCGTGACTCTTACTGCAGTTACATTAAAGCACAACTCTTTAGGAGGCTGTTAAATGTTTTGGAGGTTGAATCTAGAACAGCTTCTTGATCCTGTAAGTGTGAGCGGCTAAGTCAGAGTCACTTTCTGTATCTTTAATCTCCTTTAAATGCATTATAACCTTAATTTGATGGTGTTTTCTTAAAAATACGTTAACCCGTGATGGAGTCAAATCGCTTTTTTGTAGGTTTATGACAAAACCAAGAGACTCCAGGTGAAGAATCACCCTATAGGAGTGTGACTGGGCCTGCTTTCTGCTTTCAGCTAGAATTAGCAGGTAATCCAGGTAATTCATGACCCGGAGTCCTTGATTCCTAAGGGGGGTCAGGGTTGCATGCAGACATTTTGTAAATGTACGCGGAGCAGTCTTTAAACCAAAGGGTAAAGCTTTGAATTCATAAGCGTTACCCTCGAAGGCAAAGCGGAGGAACTTCTTGTGTTTCCTCCATACACCTATATGGAAATAGGCATCTTTTAAATCCATTGTACATGTAGTCTCCAGGTCTCACAGACTGGAGGACTTGCCGTAGTGTAAGCATCTTGAGCTTAAATGTTTTAATCCTCTTGTTGAGAGTCCTGAGATCCAGAATCGACCTCAGGGAATGATCCTTTTTGGGCACCAGGAAGTATTTACTGTAGTGGCCAGAGCGTAGCTTGCGTCCTGAGACCAGGTTAATCACTCCCTTTTGTAGCATTGTTGAGACTTTCTCCCTCAGTATGTATGCACATTTAGGGTTAATTTTAGATTGTAGCACCCATGTGAAGCGGGGTGGTCTCTTTGAGAACTACAACTTGAGCCCATGACATATTGTTGTCATGACCCACTCATTTGGTAAACACGCCTTCCAGGCCTGCGCATGCGCGCTGAGCCTGGAGGGCATGTTGAATTGCTGCTCGTCGTGTCTTAGCACCAGATGGGTGACCTTTGACCCCTCTTGCACTCCTCTGAGCAGGTTGGTCGGCCCGACAGAAGATTTCGCGAGATCTGATCGTCCTTGGCAGAGCTCGTGTATCTTGCTGTGGTTCATAGTTTGACCATATGGTTTGTTTATAAAAATGGGACTCGAGTCAAGAACCAGGACAGTCTGTTCTTTGGTACTTTTATTTTTGTACATGTCTGAAACAGTGTTTGTTTTGTTTACACATGCAAAGTTCGAGTCATGTTTGGTGTGCGCACACATACTAGTCACTCCTCGTAGTCTTTTACAAGGGGAGACTAGACTCAAAAGGTCAGGTTCCCGTGCCATGTAGGCGGGAAAACCTGTAAAATTGTCAGATCGTCCTGTTACATCAGGTTCAAGTCTGTTTTCCACATTGGGTCACTGAAGAGGTCCTTGGCCGGTACTGGAAGGCTTCGCCGCCACCAACGGGTCTCTTCCGTGGTGGGCCACGCGTGTCTTCCTTTTGGGGTGCAAAGCTTTTCCTCGGCAACCCCTCGCGGAGGGCTTCTGCCTGTGTGCGTCTTTGTTCCAGCCTGGCCTGGACGCATTCTAGGGCTCCCCCGAAGAGTCCCGTCGACTCGATCGGGTGCTGGAGAAAAGTGGACCTCTGGTTTTCGAGGAGGTCCGACAGAGTTAGCCAAAGATGGCGCTGGGTGACAACTATTTCCGCCATTGCCTTGCCTTGGGAAATGGCTATTGTCCCCATCATGCGGAGCACGAGGTCCGAGGCATGGTGGGCCTCCTCCATGGCTTCCGTCGCGTCCTACTCGTCCTTTATTACCTGGATATGTTGGAGTTTTTCCGCCAGGTATGCCTGCACCATGGTCGATGCATTCATTGCGCAAGCTGCGAGGCCCTGAGCCTTGTAGTACTTCTCGAGTTATTTCTCCGAAGCGCGACAGGCCTTGCTAGGTAGCGTAGGTTTCGTCCCCGTGACTGTGGGGGCCAAGTGAGCCACCAGAGTCTCCTCTATTGAGGTTGCGTTGGCGAGGCCTGCTGTCTCCATTCCCGCGACGTCATGGAGTCGGGATAATGGCAGCATGATGGTAGCTCCGCGCGGGTTCCGCCCAGGGGTGTTTGAGCTCCATGAGGAAGTCAGGGAAAATTGGAATTTTCTGCGACGTTGTCGATTGTTTCACGTAGAAGTAGCTCCCCGCTTGCCTCGTAGCTTGTTGGCGAGGCGTAGGGTCTGGCCACGTGACCTTCAAGGCATCTGCCGCCCTGTGGCACAGGTCAAACAGGGCAGGTACCAATAGGTCCGGTTCCGGTAAGATTTGCGCCAGGTTCTGGGATAGATCAACAGTTTCCCCTTTGTGACCATATTCGGCGTCTTGGTCGGACACTTCAGGTGTCGAGTCCTCGGCGGCAACTGAGGAGTCCGACATGTTGTCCTCTCCGACTCGGCCGTTGCATTCCAGGTCCACGTTGTCAGGCTCCGGTTCAGGAGGGAGCACTTTAGTGCGACGTGCGACCTTCAGCGCCGCGTTCCTAGCCATGGATTTGGCCAACGCGTCAGCCCGTCGTTTCCTCACTACTGCCGACATTCCACGGCAATGAGAGCAGGAGTCGGGGAATTCCAGCGCTTTACTCGCGTGCAGAATCCTTAGGCAGACAGGACAGGCCTCGTGGGTGTCCGTCGCTGAGAGGGAGTAGCCGCATCCGCTGGGGCATGGGCACGAGCGAGGACTCGTCATCTTGGTTTTCCTCCTCCTTGTCTTCCGTTCTCACTTCTCGGGAGCCATGTCCGGCGAGAAGCATCAAAGTTGTTCCTAGTTTTCTTTTGTTTGAAGCCGTCTTCTTCGTCGTCTTGCTTTCGCTAGTTAGCCTGCTAATGGTTAGCAGGAGGTTGTGACGCAGTTAGCGCCGTCGAGCGAAAAGCTGCGGAAAGAAGAAAACTTCGAAGGTGAGTAGAAAAAAGCTGGACCAGCTTTCGCCAGCCCAGCAATACGCAGGAAAATTTCTCTGTACACTCAGTGTAGGGAGCAAGCTCACCTCAGTCGAGCGATGCGACAACAGAGAAGTCCCACGAAGTTCAGGTGTTAAGCGAGGTGAAGGGCAAAAAGAGAAAGATGGAGGGGCGCAGGCCGCTTAAGTACCCAGAGGGCGGGGCCTCTGGCGGCGGTGACACCCCTAGCCGTAAAGGCGTGAGTATATTCCTTCAGGTAATTGCGCGGGGGCGAAATTCCCATAGCAAGTATGTTGCACCGAGAGACCAACTGAAAGGAAACTGGAAGTTGGTTCCAAAAGAGAGGAGCCTGATAACTGAAAGATCATCCTCCAGTTCTGTTTCTGGAAACTCTAGGAAGCACAAGTAAACCTGCAGTCTGAGAGTGAAGTGCTCTGTTGGAAAATATGGAACTGTAAGATATATAATATAAGATGGAGCTAGGTTGTTGAGAGCTTTGTAGGTTAGAAGTAGGATTTTGAATTCTATTCTGGATTTGACAGGGAGCCAATGGAGAGAAGCTAAAACTGGAGAGATATGATCTCTCCTAATAATGTTTTAGTGCAAGATATTGAAATGGGTAGGTGTTGAACTGTGTATAAGAATAGAGGTAAGTATTTTATTTATTTACTGTATTTATTCTTTTTCTTGTCCAAGGCAATACAGAGTCATTAAAACTGGCAAGTGGAAGGATCAATTTTATCCATACCAGGCGCAATAGCAGAACCAGGGGGTGGCCAATGGTGGCCTTGGCCACCAAAAAATAATCTTTAGCCACCCCAAACATATCTCCAAACATTTGAGAAAAGTGTACCTCTGGGCTATATAAAAACTATAAAGCATAG